>QUWJ01001209.1:0-21227 GCA_003430845.1 Xanthoceras sorbifolium
TCCATCTCCAAACGATCACATGACCCGAATTCAAGGGTCATGGACCGCGACCTGCATTCAAGGTTTCCATCTCTAAGGATCACACGATCCGAAGTCTAAGTCATAAATAAAACGCATTACCACATAAAAGACGTACGACATCAAAGAAAATCAACATGCATCATATATTAAAAATATCGTTCGATTACCAGCCAAAAAAAAAAAAAAAAATCATCGTTCAACAAAACATTTTACAACCCTTATGGGGCAAGATCATCAGGCTCTCCAGTCGGCTGAGCAGTCAAGGCTACGACGGTCGAACCTTCTGGAGGAGGAAGGGTAGGCTCTTCACCAACAGGTTTGTCATCAGCTTCATCTTCATCAGAGCGCGACAGCTCCTCATGATCAGCGATCCAGCTATCAACCTTCCACTCGGTCGTACGACCGTCCCTGTACTCCCTTATCAAATCTGCACGAGTCCTTAATGACCGCATTGAGGACGTTATCCTCGGCCTTGTCGTACAGGGAGTCGTAGTCCGCCTCCTTAGCCTTCAGCTTGGCTTCAGCAAGTCGACGCTCGACTTCAGCTTGTTCAACTCCAAGGTAGCCTCCACCGCACGACTGGAGGCCTACAGAGCAGTCTTCTGGCCTCGACATTCGAAGCCTTCAACTTGTCATTGTCAGCCTTGAGGCTCTGATTACTTGCCTTCAGCTCCCTCACCTTCTTAAGGGCAAGGCCCAGCTCCTCCTTCAAATGAACGTGGACTGAAGAGCCTACAAGAAATATATACCAACAAAAACACTTAGAGAAATTCAAAATAATCAATATATAAATATCAGTCGTATGACCTACCTGGAAAAAGGTGGCCAAGACCCCAATCAGCAGCTTGGGAGAGGCCCCATCTCCTTCAGACGATTCTTGTCTTCAGGCAGCAGCAGTCGGCTCGACCTGAGGGAGGATCGACCCAACATCAGAATACGCAGAGGCATCCTGCGGGAAGACAAGGTCGACCGACGCGTGACCCCTGAAGTAGAATCTTCCCTCCTTCTTTTCTTTCCAGTCGAAGAAATGTCAAGGGAAGCCTTGGCTGACTTGATGGAGGAGGTGGAGGAGTGGAAGCCGTTTGGTCGCTCGACTGAGCCTTCTTCTATCCCTTCCTTTTCTCCCTCAGCCTCCTCATTGCGTCATCAGCAACAGGCGCGGCGATTCTCCAGCCATAATATCAACTGCAAATCGTCGCTCGATGTATGAGATTGGAGTCAGAAAACGTGTGCCGTACAGTCGCTCGACACAATGTCTGACCCTGACAAACTCCACTAAGTTTTGAATGCAGGGTAGGGGGTACCTGGCTCGTTGATACACTGAACTTCCAGAGGGACTTGGCCGTAGAGTTTCCTCCGCCAAAATACTCCTCCAACTCCTCTCCTTGACGTCGTACGACAGCACCTTCTCTGTACGCGTCACGCACGTTAATCCAACAACTGCTTGAGGCGCTCCTGTGTTCACTGAAAACAAAATAAAGAGTTAGTGAAAATAATAAAATACGGTCGTACGGCTCGACTAAAATAAAAACCCACCAGCCTTGGACCATGTCGTAACGAACAACAGTATCCCCGAGAGGCCAATCGACAAGTAGGCCCCTCGTGAAGAAGTACCTGTCCTTCCACAACCTGTCGTTCGTCGTCAACTCCGTGATCAGGTGTGTTCTGTTGGGCCGAAGGTTTAAGTTATAGCGCCCCTTTTCTGTGTCGTGCTCCCGCACGGTGTACAAATAAAACAGGTCAGGTAGCTCGAAGACTATCCCCTCCCTCGTACACAACAGATCGAGGGCCAGCAGGATCCTCCAACTATTGGGCATCAGCTGCCCTGGGGCAAGCTCAAAGTGATCAAGCACTTTCCTTAGTAGTCCGACTACTGGTAACCTAAACCCAACCCGCTGAAACGGGAACTCGTAGAAACAGGTCCATCCTGGGACGTCCCAATCTGGCCTCTCCTCCTTATATGGCGCCCTCAGTGCGACACCATTAGGTATGCCGTAGCTAAATCGAAGGCGTATGATGTCGTCCTCAGTTAGCACGCTTGCTGGGTTATTTAATAGCAAACCCAGCGGCCTACTAGGTCCTATTGGACATGGGCCAGCTGCGTCGCCCGGTAGCTCGACTAACGGAATCCCATGGGAATGTCGTCCGCCACGCGCGATGTACCCGCGAAAGAGACAGTCACAGTGTCGTACGACGCCACTGTCACCTCAGCACTTTCTGCCTCCGACTCCCCCCATGAGTCGTACGACAGATCTATTGGATCGTCATATCCATGCCCAGAGGTACTGGGAGGACTCTCACCGCCTCGACTCGACATCAAACCTATAAATCGAACGACAGTAGCCAACGGTTAGTAATTATAACCTAAACCAAAGACTTGCACGACCTAATATCAGCTCCAAGACTGTTAAGGAGGTCGTGCGACCTATACGTCTTGGCTACTGTCGTGCAACCTAGACTCTACAAACAGGTTATATGTAAACCTAAGTCTTATTTTTTCGATCTAAAACGATTTTTTCAAATTCTTCTCAAAAGTTATTCGAAGAACACAAAAAAAAACGAAGAACCCAGAAACAGAAATGCAAAAATAAGAAAACAAATATTGCGAGAACAAGAGAAACTTACCAAAAAAGCAAAAACGACCACTTCCTCGCCGGAATAAACATAGAAAAGGCAAAAAACGGGAGCAACGACGCCGGAGAAAACTTGCACAGACGACTGGTTTTCTTGAGAGAATATGAGAGAGAGAGCAAAATTGAAAATGGAGAAGAAAGTGGAAGGGCGGTAATTAAAAATAAACATGTGCTTACGTGTCAGCTTCTCATTAGACACACAATCCCATGACCTATCATTAGCCACGCATGCACACTACCCATTATGACCACTTTATTTCGGCAACATATCGAAGAGTCATTTGAAGATCAATCGTTCCTTCTCTAAATAACATTGTCGTACGACAATGGCAAAACTTACGCATTGTCACTCACCAACACTGATACACTCTCTCAAGAAGGACAGAGTCGTGACAATATGAACCAGCCTTGTCTACATGTCTACATGTCGT
This sequence comes from Xanthoceras sorbifolium, assembly GCA_003430845.1. Taxonomy (NCBI): domain Eukaryota; kingdom Viridiplantae; phylum Streptophyta; class Magnoliopsida; order Sapindales; family Sapindaceae; genus Xanthoceras; species Xanthoceras sorbifolium. Next base: position 3,086 of record QUWJ01001209.1, read on the forward strand.
ACGACGCAAACCCCTTGGCTTTTTTAAATCCAACGCGTTTGGGGGCAAACTGTAGTAGCCAAAATATGTCTGGCCCAAAGTATGGCCCAGAGATAAAGCCCATAGCTAAAAGTGGTACTACACTCTCATGTAGTACGACGGTGGCTCAGCATGAAGACCAAGTCGCACGACATGGAGCACCATCATGTAGACGTACCAGTTCGAAGACTATGTCTCACAACATGAAGCACTCGTGTAGTACGACAACGTACCAGTTCGAAGATCTTGTCGCACGACATGAAGCACTCGTGTAGTACGACGACGTACCAGTTCGAAGATCTTGTCGCACGACATAAAGCACTCATGTAGTACGACGGTGCTACATCACGCAATCATGATCCAGATTGACAAGAAACCTACACGTCGTACGACATAGCATCTCCGTCGCTCCGAGGGAGACCAGATTGTGATCTACTTTGAAACGGGTCCTACAAAGCCATAATGACACTTGATAGCAGCCCCATCAAAAGAAGTACCCAGATGCTTTCTTAGTGGAAAACAGAGAAGAGAGAATGATGAGATCTCTCAAAAAAGGAGAAGCATCAGTCTCCTATAAAGAGGAGAATAATCCTTGATAAGAGAGGGGGGCCCGGAAAAACTGAGATCCAGAGATTACTAATACAAAAACCACATCCTCCGGCCATTGTTAAGGTACTCCGATCACCCTCTGAACCTTACATCTCCTTTGATCTAAGAAACCCCAAATTGCCAAGATAGCAGGAAGTATCATTCACTCATCTTCATTTACGAGCATTACACATTTATTAGCACTCTCTAACTTGACCGTCGGAGTGACTTTGGCCGGCACCACCCCGGTGTCCCATACGTCCTGCGGGTCACGTGCGTTCTGTCTTTGCAGGTTGTAGTGCCCCGTGTCCCCGAGCGATTTTTGAGGACTACAATGGACCTACAGTTTTGAGCTCCAATAACACTTAATAACATTAATTAAAACTCTTTAATTAATATTCCATAATTATTAACATCAGAGTTATTCCACTAAAAACCTGAGGCTGAACTCTCATAATTGTAGACGTTTTATACAATCTGAAGTCTCAGTGTCCATTGATATAGCTATTACATACAATATGATCCTCCATGAGTACTTCATAGCTAGAGTAAGGTCATAATGTCCGTTAAACCCCTCCAGTTATATCTTTTTCTTGAAACATCATTAATTCTCTAATGAACAATTAAATCATAACTTCATTTACTGAAGAAGGAGAGCGCTTATAATTGTTCAAGCCCCGAATATACCTTTAAAGGAACTATTTATCTACTTCAGTCACGAAGGAGTGGATTCCACTATTGTGTTCAAACCTTCCCAGCCATAAGCCAAATCGCAACTCCAAGATACAGAGGTATTGATCGAGAATATCACATCGACCTTACTCATGGTATGTCAAAAGTCACGATCTAACCTGAAAGAGTCAATAAGACACTCAGGATTAAGATCACCTATATATAGCCATCATTTGTATATATATATATATATATATGAATCTCATCTACTAACGAATCTTAGTGAAAGATTCATATAAATCGTGGCCCAGTCCTATATGATCTCATCATATAAGGTGCCTTCATTCTCATATCAACTACATGAGTAGTCTAGGATAAGACCGCTGTATATTACAGAATGAACCGCAATAGTAGATCAATCACAAACAAAGTACCCAACTTTGTTTGCTCTCTACGGACTCTTTAGATTGCATGTCTCAAAATGAATCCTTCTGTATATGGCATTCATATATTCATTTTGAGATTACATCTTGTAATCTTGGATGTTATACGCACAATATATAATTGTATGAACAAAATAAAGACATTTTTATTCGAATGATAAAACTTTTACTTTTATTTATGTCTAATTACATTTACATTTACAAGCTTTAGGGCATAAATCCCAACACTTCTTTCATTTGATTTTTTTTTGTTTATATTATTCTTTATTATGTTGGATATTAGGCAGCGCTTCCGCGTTAACGGTTTTTCCAATTTTTTCCCAACACACCCTCAGTCATCGGTTTAATAGTCTGAGTAGAAAAAGCACTTATATGGTACTTTGGTAAAAAAAAAATGCCCTTACCACCATCAAACAAAGGAAAGAAAAACACAGTTATTTTGTATAAATATAAAATCCGCGTCTCTATCATTAAAGACTAGGTGATGAAGCTAGTATATATTTTTTGTACTTGGAGTTTTCAGTCACGTCCTTTGAAATCGTCCTCACATTCTTGATTATTTTTTGCTCTATCAAAAATTTTCCCCCATAATTTTTTTCTTCTTAGAATTTGTTTTTTTTAAATATAGAGTTCTAATTCTCTTATTTTTTTTTCTCTCCGTTTGTTGGTTTTGATTAAACAAAAAATGACTTCAAGAACAGTTGTGAACTAATTAGTTCACGGTTGAAAGTAAAGCTTGAGTCTAATAAGTTAGTAATAATCTAAAGGGGGTTTCATAGGTTATGCCCATTTTTTCATGTTCAGTTTATAAGTTGCGGAATATAAATACAAACTCAATCTCAAACATACATAAAGTAACTAGGAGAAAGAGATAGAAATTTGAATACAAAAATAGCGTGGAAACCTAACAAGGTAAAAACCACAAGACCAACTCTTTGAGCACTTAAGTCATATAATCCACTAGTTGAAAGATAGTTGCAGTCTCAAGCGATTTACAAATCCACCACTCTTGACTCCCTCAAGTTGGACTTTAGATAATCACTCTTAACTCCTTTAGGTTGAATTTCAACTTATCACTTTTGACTCTCTCAGGTTGGTACACATACCACACTGCTTTTGGTATCTCAGACTTAGCTTACTAGCCACACTACTCTTGGTATCTCAGGCTAGACTTCTTAATCCCACCATGTTGAGTTATGCCCTATCACTTCTACCCCATAGGCCTTTTACTAGTATTCCTTTACTTCAATTTGTTTACTCAAATCGACACATTCGAAATAGCAAGTCTTTAACATAAACAGAAGTTTGATCTAAGTGCTCTAGTGCATGAACACAAACAGATAAAATGAACAACCAATCACTTTATGATAACTAGATGAGTTAAACTACACAGATTAATCTTCTTCACAAATACCCAAAATCTAGGTCAAACAAAATGCAAAACAATGTAGTGACCTAAAGAAATCACAACTCACGATCAATACCACACAATACGTAGATATGAAAGCCCACACAAAGGAATCAAAGATTTTATATCTAAGAAAATGCTACAATGAAAAGCTATTAAAAGCAAAGAAGCAAACCTTACCACAAAGGAAGTTAGTAAGTAAGAGATTGTTGGATTCTGCTAGGAGATACCAGAAAATCGCTTGGGAACTCTCTTGGGTTGGAAATGGCTGAACTATTTCTCTCTATAAGGTTTCTCTTTTGATTTCTTGAAAGATTGGAAGATAAGAGAAATGAGAGAGGATGGCGTACTTATAGGAAGCTCATTTAATGAGTTCGTCAGCCAAAAACCGCTAGCACGATCTGCTGGCAAAAGCTAGCAATATAGGTTACTGGGGAACCAAAAAGCAAACATGCGACTGAAATTCGCTGGCCAGGAACGGGAGTCCAACTCACGAAATTATTCCTAGGGAAAATTCGATGGACCAAGCTTGCGACCATAAGGCTGTATGATGAGGTTGCGATGTTTCAACCAGAGACAGTAAGCAAAAACCGTTATGGCCAAAACGTTAGCTAAGAGCAGCATCTGAAGGTTGCAATTTCAACCAGAAAAGAAAGGAAATAAACTACGAAGCCAAACCTTAGAGCAGAGGCATGTAGACACAAGTCGCGAGTGCAACAGAGAACTGGAAGACAACATGCGAGTCAGAAACCTACTATCATAGGGTCGTAAATAGAATCGCGAATTCATTCAGACACTCTAAAATGAAATGCAACCAGCCTCCATCAAGTATAGTAAAAAAACACTATGAACTTGTACGATGGAAACACAAACATTTTCCATACATGGCTAAATATAATATGCTTCCTAGAAGAGTTATAGAACCAAGCACGAATGTTCCGAGTATACAACGGAAAACAATAATAACACAACAACACATGCAAACTAATGTTTTCGCTTAATTTTCTGATAGCTAAAGATAAGTTATTGCTTACCAATATACACGAGCTTTTCGAAGAAAATAAAACTTGAATCCACTTGAAGCTTGAAATGCAGAGAGACATAGACTCCAGAACTAAGCGAATTACAAGTAAATGGCATTTTGATACGGAATGCAGCCAACAGTAAGACATATAAACTCGTAACAAGACATTGTTAGACCATCTACTCGCCTTTGAAAACCTTGTCATGCCTTCTATAACCCACTTAACTCCGCACAACCGACGCAGTAGTGGTGGTGGTGATCGTGGACCTTAACAACGCAATTAAGCATCTGATACTTGAGAGAAATGAAAAGGGTTTGAAATTGAACCGAAATATAGTAGAAGAATGAAGAAGGGAGAGAAGTGAGTTGGATTGTAGAGTGCAAGGAGAGTGGCTTCCATTGTTGATTGGTGAAGAATTTCAGGCCATTATCGAAGCGGGTCTAATTAGTTGGAGTTGTTAAAATCCATGAACTAATTCGTCAAGAAATCAAAATCAAACCAAAATCCGAACACTTAAACTCACCCCAAATCCAACGAAAAACCATTCTATCAAATTCAAAGAAAAACCCATAAGTGTAATTAATGACATATCAAGAAATTAAACCTAATAATTAAGAAAAATTTTGTAAGTCAAATGAGAGGAAGATGAAGAATGAGACGAAGATAACTAGGTAAGAAAGAGATAAAATTGGTTTAATGAAAGGTAAAAAGGGATTTCCATTAGAATTGGTGTTATTTCACCAAACTTAATAAGTTGGTATTAGAGTCATAAAATTAGGAGATCTTGGTGTCATTCCTACTAATTTCTCATCTTAGAAACATAAAGACAAAAGATATTACTAAGTATCAGAGATTCAACTAAATCCAACAAATGATAGGTCAAGATCATGTTGTTTCTTTTTATGTAAACTTTTTCATATTTTTGTGTCTTTTTTCTTCTTTCATATAATTATGCTTATGATGTGAATTGATCACCCAAAAACACATTCTAAGTAAGTTTCCTCTATCCCATCTATATAATATATGGACTTGTCGGATTGATACTCAGAATAGTAATTACAAATGAAGTCCTAGATTTTTTTATTATTATTTTCTATAAGTAGTTGTGACTTTTTCGTTTTTAATAAAATAGTCACCATTTGTATTCACAAGTACTCTTATTTCTGCGGACGATCTTATTTAAGTAAAGGTCAAATTACAGGCAATCTGTATGGGGTTTATCCTTTTACAAATGAAATTCAACTTATTAAAAAAATTAACTAGTTAAAGTCTATGTCGTTAGTCAACCGTTACAAAATGTTAATCAACACTAATAAAAGTCAACTACTCTAAGGATATTTTTTTAGTTTATTTTAATTTATTTTTAAAATATTTAAAAATTTTAAAAAAAAATTAAGATCTCTACCGTTCATTCCATTTAGATGGACGGTAGAGATTAATTTTAAAAAATCAAAAATTAAAAATACTATATTTAAGATTTTCACCGTCCTTTTAGAAATAGACGGTGGAGATTTGAAAAAAAAATTTTGCTAACTAATCTCCATAGGTGATCCATGGATATCTTCGAATCAAGGAAACTTCGGTAGGTTACTATAATTTGTCCTTAAATAAATTTGATAATCTATTTTACCCTTAATTTATCAATATAATTACAAGAAGAAATAACCAAAAAGATTATAATATTAAAAATATCAATTTTATAATTATAATTAAAACAATTACGAAAAAACCTAAAAAGATTTTCTTTTTCTTTTTTTCATTTTTTCTTTTTTTCATTTTTTTCTTCATATCCAACACCTAAGTTTGTTTATACGAGTTATTTCATCTTACTCGTATAAACAAACTTGGCTACAAGATGAGATACCGACAAATAACCGAAGTCATCCTATTCTGTCTTACTACTCGCAAAGGAATCAGAAAACAAAAATAAATAGGAAGAATTAGGATGCTGAGTTTGACTAATAACACAAGTATTTGAAAACGTGGTCTTTGACCTGCCGCAGCCAATTTTGATAGTTTCACAAGTCCAACTTCTCTTAATACCAAATTAATGTTTCATGATGCAATTGCAACAATAAACTCTCAACATGGCCAATGCCTTCATATTTTTCTTCTTCATTGTCTTCACCATTTTCTCCTTTGATTCTGCTAATTCTTCTTCATCTTCATGTCCTATAGATTTTAGCTACGTTGAAACATACCCTTGGAACACCTCTTCGTGTCACCACCCCATCGACAAAACCTGCTGTCAAACTCTTCTAAGCCTTATTGGCTTGGGTCTTGCCCAACACCTCAAGGAAACCTCCATGTTCCAGCTGCCAAATGCTACTGCTGCCTCTTCTTGCTGGAATGAATTTCAATCCAAACTCGCTGCCTTGTCTATGAACTCGTCTTTAGTCCCCTTTTGCTTCCGCAACTCAACCCAGTTTGTTGCCAACACTTCTAGTTGTGCTGGAATTTTAACAACCAAAGACTGGACCCAAAAGGTAGGTCCAGCATCTCAATTAGACATAGCCTGCAATAACTTCTCTGGATCACTAACACAGTGCGGTTCATGTTTAGATGCTGGAAATAAAGTTACTTCCCAGCTGGTGAGTTTAGATCCAAATTCCACAAAATGCTTTTACTTCTCTGTCTTGTATGGCTGGTGTCATCAATGATCCCAAAGATGCAAGCACAGCCGCTTGCATTCTGGGTTTGCCTCTGGTTAGATCAGGAACAAACAAGTCATCCTCCCAATTGAGTAACAGAAGCCTAATCAGATTGGTTGTTGGGCTTTCCGGTTCTCTTGTTGGCGTTCTGCTCGCTTGTGGGGCAATCATTCTGTATAGGAAAAGAAAGCGAAAAGCTTTGCACCAACAGTTTGTAAGCAGTTTTAAGTCCAGCGTGTTGCCCAACTCAGGTGCAAAATGGTTTCATGTATCAGAGCTTGAACGAGCAACAAATGGATTTTCCCAGAAAAATATGATAGGCCAAGGTGCATATGGTATCGTCTACAAAGGAATTCTTTCGGATGGGACTTCAGTTGCAGTGAAACAAGTTCTTGATTTGGACTCGAAATGTGATCAAGACTTCTCCAATGAAGTTGAAATCATAAGCAAAATCCGGCACAGAGATCTTCTCTCTCTTAGAGGATGTTGTGTTGCAAGTGATAACCTTAAAGGTAAAAGGAGATTTCTTGTCTATGATTTCATGTCTAATGGCAGTCTCAGTGACCATTTATCAAATAGTCTCACCAGAAACCGATTAACTTGGCCTCAACGTAAGAAAATAATCCTAGATGTTGCTAGAGGACTCGTTTACTTGCACTATGGACTCAAACCTGCCATTTATCATCGCGACATCAAGCCTACTAACATACTTTTAGATTCAGAACTCAAAGCTAGAGTTGCAGATTTCGGGTTAGCAAAGCAGAGTTTAGAAGGCCAGTCTCATCTCACCACAAGAGTTGCAGGTACACATGGCTATTTAGCCCCGGAATATGCTCTTTATGGACAATTAACTGAGAAAAGCGATGTTTACAGCTTCGGAATTGTGATGCTAGAGATCATGAGTGGAAGGAAAGTGCTGGAGACATCAAATTCATCGTTTATGCTGATCACAGATTGGGCTTGGATGGTGGCAAAATCCGGAAAAGTTGAAGAGATTTTTTGATGAGTTTATAAGAAAAGAAGGACCAAAAGGAGTTATGGAAAGGTATGTGCAGGTGGGAATTCTGTGTGCTCACGTGATGGTGGCTTTCAGGCCCACCATTGCAGAAGCTCTGAAGATGTTGGAAGGTGACATTGATATTCCAAAATTACCAGAGAGGCCATTGCCGCTGAGTCATGAGTCGTTTAGATCTTCTTTGAGGCATACATTATCCACAAGCAGCTCATCAAACTTTACAACATATCCATTGTATAACTTGAATACTTGCAATGCTATGACTTTTGTCCATAATTGACTACTTGACTTTTCTTTGATCAAAGTCATATTTTTTCTCTAAGAGTGAATGTTTTTATGCATTATTATGTTATCCTTAAACAAATAAATTTTATATTTAAAATCAATTTTAAATATATAACAAATAATAATAAGATGAACTAATAATAATAATAATAATTTCATATATAAAAATAATAATATGTTTAAAAGAAAAATGGAAAAGGAAAATTTCCATAAGTAAATTTCATTTCATATTATCCATACAGAAGTTCATCAAAATTTATTACAAAAAAAAATATCAATGTTTTTAAAATGACCACCTACAATTTATTTTTAACCACATATTTTGAAATAATTTGTTAGTGACCACTTTCCTAATTTTATTTCAATCTCTTAATAAAAAATTACACTAAATCCCTCAACCACCCCGGCCGGATAAATTACAAAAAAATCCTTCACAACTTAAGTAAAATTTCTTGTGAACACTTAAATCGGACTCACTCTCCATAATCAATTTTTTTACATCTTTCTTCACATATAAACCTATTTATTTCCTCTATTATGTGTAATCTTTCTTCTTATTTCTGAATTGACTTGATATTTTTCATTAAGTGTGGTGGAATTGATGTAATTTATAAAATCATGGGGAAACTTTATGTTAGTCATATATTTATGTCTTTCTTCACATTGGAAACCCATTGTATGGAAAAAAATAAAAACACATTTTTCAACATTCTAGAAAATTTCATGAATTAGTAAGATTTCACAAGTCAGATTTTGATGTAAAATAGAGACCACAACTGAGTACATAAGTAAAGTCAATTTGAGTACATTTGGAGGAGGCACAACTGCATATTTATTCACAACAAAATAGCCTTTATATAGGCAATACACTTATAAAAAAAAGCAATAAAATAGCAACAAACTAGTCACTACCCATCAGTACAAAACAAACAACTAGTCACTATCCATCATACAAACAAATAACTAAATAACTCCTAAAAGTTAGACTACTAAGTAAATGGCAACAATTCACTAAAAACCACATGACTCACTCACCCAACAGATTTCACTACTCAGATTTCAAAGAAAATTTCCTAATAAATTTTTTCACAAAACAGAATTTATAAAAAATTTCACAAAACAGATTTCATAAAAAAAGATTTCACACATAAAATAGACATCACAAAACCATATTGCACAGAAAAAAATTTCACGTTTCACGCGAAAATTGATGCCTCAAAATGATTTCACAACAAAGGTCACGGAAAAAGGTTTCACATACAAAATAAATCATGAAAAAGATTCACTCAAGATTTTACCAAAGCCAGGTTTCACAAACCAGATTTGACAAAAATATTTCATTCAGAAACTGATTTCCACAAAATGATTTCGCGACAAAGTCACGAAAAAGTTTTCGTCAAAACAAAATCACGAAAAAGATTTCACACAAAAGTATCACAAAACAAGATTTCACGAAAAGGTTTCATGCGAAATTTGATTTCACAAAATGATAGTTCGCAACAAAGATTACAGAAAAAGGTTGTACAAAAAAATAATCATAAAAAAGATTTCACACAGAAGATTTACAAAGCTAGATTTCTTTTTTTTTTTTTTTTTTTATTTCAACAAAACTTCTATTACAGAAGACCAACAAGAAAGCTAGGTTCAGGATTGAACAAACAAAATTCCTCCTTAGAGGAAAAGGCTAGGGAAGCAAGAGAATGTGCCATTCCATTCCCTGAACGAGAAATGGCATGACAGTTGGAAACTCCCACAGCCCTAAAAAGAGCCCTTAACATCAGAAATAATAGGGTCCATAGCAGAACATGGAAGAGAATTAAACACCCTAGCCACAACATTAACAGCATCTAACTCAACCCACTCAATAATCAGGTTGAACTCCTTCGCCAGCAGTAACCCCTCTCGCAATGCCAGCAGCTAGCTAGATTTCACAAACCAAATTTCACAACCATATTTCACAAAATAGATTTCACAAAACAGATTTTACAAACCAGATTTCTCAAAATAGATTTCATAAAACTTATTTCACAAAGCCACAAATAATTTTACAAATTCAGACAAAAACCATATTTCACAAAACAAATTTTACAAACTAGATTTTACAAAATAGATTTCTTAAAACTTAGTTCACAAAGCCAGAAAATGATTTCATAAATTCAGACAATGATTTCACAATAAAGCCACCTTATGATTTCACAAAAAAACGTAGCAAACAAGTCCTTATCATTTCACAAACAATCCATTATCATTTGACAATACACGAACCCAATATTACTGAAAGTTTACAACCAATCCAAACACAAAGTCAATATATAATTTTAAATAATAATTAATATAAAAAAAAACAAAAATAAAAAATAAAAAGATGGATCCCCACCCTCCATCTTATGGAGAGTGGGGGTCAAATCAAAAATAGAAAAAAAAAATTAAAAAAAGTGGTGGAGGTCCAGATTGGAGCTCCACCGTCCATCTTTGAAGATGGACGGTCGACATCTAGTCTAGTTCTCCACCAGTTCAAAAAATTTTAAAAAAAAATAATGGAGATACAATCTGGATTTCCACAAGTCCACAAATAAAAATAAAAATGAAAAAGTGGTGGAATCCACAAGTCGAGAAAAATGAAAAAAAATAAAAAAGTGGTGGAGATTCAGAGGAAAAAAACAATGGTCCGTCCATATTTAAATATTTACGGTGGAGATCCAATTTAGATCTCCATAAATCCAGAAAATAAAAAAAAATAAAAAATAATAAGTTGGGTACAAATCCGAAAAATAAAAAAGTGATGGAGATCTAGAGTGGACATCTACTCGATCCACCCCACACAACCACCAGACACCCGATCCATACCATACAACCACCATACATCCAAACCTCCAGCCAATCCATACCACACAACCTCCCTAAAGCCACCAACCCTACCCAGCCCTGCCCCAACCCATGTAACACCCCCTTACCCGACCCGCATGGATCGATTCAGGGAGCGCTATCGGGTTTTAAAACTTTTCTCAACTTCACTTTATAATTTGAAAAAGTATTTCTAGTGAGCCCATTCAAAAACTGTTTTGGAAAATTTTTGCCAGATTTTCCTCTGTTTTTCTGACTTTCCAAAAATTCTGTTTACATCAAAACTCAAACAACATATTTTCAACACTTCAAATTCATAACTTTTCCAAATACACATTTCAATTTCTCAACAACCAGTTGCGCACCCTTCCATTTAGTGCGACTTTCCAAACATTTTCAAAATAAAACCAATACATAATTTATACTTACAAAACTCTGAAAACGAAAACATAAACCATAAAACAAATATTTACAAAACATATAAATGACACGTTTACAAATTCTGTATATCATGCATAACTGAATATAATATACAAAAATATTAATTACCCAAAGATATAGTGACTCTGAATCTTCAATCTGCAGCTATCTCCTCTCTACTCTTTTTCTCCCTCGGTATCCCTGTTACCTGCGCGTGATGAAATCAACGCGTTAAGCAATAATGCTTAGTGGGTGTACACTAAAATAATTACAATTGAATATAAAACAATTGATTTAAAATTTATAAATTAAGAACTACATATAAAACAAACATTATATATATATTTCAAATACTGAAACTATATAAAAGAAAATATTCCAAAAGATCCTGGGTTTAAATCTCAATAGCATTTATTTATTTCAATAGTCAAATTAATAGTTTTCAGTTCTTAATTGGGCCTCTGATATATATTGCAGTGTTTATAGGACTGGATTACGGGTTTACAGTCGGTTTTTCATTTCAAAATGAAATGGTATCCGTATATTCACAGTCGGTTTCCCATTTCAGAATGAAATGATATTCGTATTTTCACAGTCGGTTTTCCATTTCAAAATGAAATGGTATCCGTAAATTTACAGTTGATTTCCTATTTCAAAATGAAATGGTATCCGTATATAATCATCGTAATTATCAGGAATATCGGTGCAGTACTGCTAAATTTACCCAATTGACATGTCAATCTCCTATATCCATATTTTTCCTATACATATATCAGGGCCGTAATTCAGGTATTACATTTATAAATCATCAACATACTCAATTTTCAATATTCAAATAAATTTCATATAACCAAAAATTCTCTCCATTAATCCAAAATCAATATTCATCAACATTTGTAAAACAAGATATTCAAAAACATATCAAATAATAGAATACAGAACGTAAAATCATTAAATTCAACATAATCAACAATTCTGTAATTCAAAATCATTTTCAAATATAATTCACAAATTAATTCAATCAAAACTTACGAATTATTAAAATTTCAATTAATCAATTTGAATCTGAAAACTAAGACTCAAAAGAACAGTGTACACCAACTTGGATACCATTTTTCTGATAGTTTCTTTTCTGAATTTTCTTTTTCCTTTTCCCTTTTCTCTTTTCCCTCCTCTTTTCCTTTTCGTTCTTCTTTCTTCTTCCTTTCTTCTTCTTCTTGCTCTTCTTTTCTTCTTCTCTTCTTCTTCTTCTTCTTCTTCTTCTTCTTCTTCTTTCTCTCTCTTCTTCTTTTTCTTTTTCTTTTCTTTCTTTCTTTCTCCCGGTCTCTCTTCTTCTCTTTTATCTCTTGCTTCTTCGTGAAGCTTCTCATCACCTCTTAATTTTTTATAAAATTTTGATCATCGCGACCAGCTCCTCGCGACCTGTGGTCGCACCACCTGTGTCGCGTCGCTCACTGGAGTGATTTCATCGCGATAAACCATCACGGTGTCTGGTCGCGAGTTTGGTCACATTGCTCACTGCCCAAAATCGACATTTTCACCGCGAACTACTCAGCACGATCCCTGATCGCGGTGACTGGTCGCGGTACTCACTGCCTAAAATTACCATTTTCATTGCGAGCTGCTCATCGCGATCCCTAGTTGCGGTGACTGGTCGCGGTACTCACTGCCAACATTTTTCTTTTCTTTCATGCATTCTTTCTGGACCGCTCCACCTGGTTCACCTGGAAACCTTAAAAATATACATATATTTAATTACATTTTTTACCCCTCAAATCATAAATATCATATTCACATATTCAAAATTCATTCAACCATACTTTTCATATTTATTTGAAATTAGGGATGTTACAACCCACGCCTATAAACCTCAAAAAATTGCCTCCCCATTTTCATCACCACACCACAAACAATACAACCAAAGAAAGAGAAGAGGCAGATGAAGAAGAAGAGAAGAGATCAGGTGAGGAAGAAGGCGAGAAAGAGAGAGGAGGTCGGGTGAGGAAGAAGAGAGAGAGAAAAAAAAAAGATTTTATTTTTTTTTATTATTTTTTAATTAAGATTTTTATTTTTCATTTTAAATGATTTTTTAAATTTTAAATTTTTTATTAATTTTATTTTATTAAAATTATTATTCCATCCTTAAAGATTTAATGGCCAACCGTTAATTTTTAAATGGAGCCTAACGAAAAGAGGCATTTTGAAGATTTTGTAAACTAGAGGGAGTAAAGGGAGAAAAATAAAACTAAATGGTAGAAAACAAACTCCAAACTACAAGGAAGAATAATAATATCCCTAAATATTGTATGGTGTGGAATATCTTAAGGAAATACATACTTGAGTCTGGAGAATGAATAATAGATTGCTAGTGATTAGGATCCTTGATTTTATTCTGTTCGGGATCTTTGCCTTTTTTTTTATTTGATTTGATTAGGGTTTTTATAGCATCTTTGTTTTCGAACTAGCTGATTGAGATTTTTTTTTGTTTTCGAAGCTAAAATTATTACCTCATTTGGTTTGTCCTTTGCCATTATAAATAGGGGCTTAGGGTTTCTTTGTGTTTTCAAATTTGAATGAATAAAAATTTGCCATTATTTTTTCCTAAATTCTTCAAAATTTCTCTCATTTCTGTTAAAGTTCTTTGCTTTTTGGTTCTCTACACACACTATGCATTGATGTATATAACTAGTGTAAAATATATAGAAACATAGCATACTAACACCGTACGGATACAAAATACATAAATTAAGATCGATAGTATGGCCTAGGGTTTACTAGGAGTACTTAAATGTCCAGATGAACCTCAATTTTTGAGGGAGAAGACCTCCCTTAGATTGTACGGAGGGAGCTGCTCCTCCTCCACCATCTTTGTTGTTTTATTATTTTTTAAAAAAAATTATAATACTTTTATTTTAATTTTTATGTTTATAAAATGATTAGATTGTATATTTTTTCTTTTAAAAAATAGTTTGTAAATAGTTTATTGTTTTTTTTTATTTTTGACTTGTGGGAGGGAGATTCGAACTTCCGATCTCAACGGAAGTGTAGCGTAGTTAGCAGTAGCCTATGCTTGCTGCCACTGTAAATAGTTTATTTATCATTAAAATTTTCAACTTGTTTCATTGATAATAAGTTATTATTTTATTCTATTTCATAAATTAATTTTATAAATCGCTTTTACATTCCATGATTTCAATATATTTCCTTTGAAAAAAATTAAAATTTTTAATGTATAAATATTTTTCAGATTTTTTCTATTTTTTTTTTCTTTATTTGTAAAGTTCTTTCTAGAGTTAAATGGTGAAAAGGTAAAGGTGCAAATAAAACAATGTGGATAGTTTATCTAAAAGTAAGGGATCGTTTGTTTTTTTCAATAAACATTTAATGAGTCTAAATTGAATATATTAAGTTGTTTTTGTTTATTTTTATAAATGGTCAAATAACTTAAAAAGGGTAAAAAAAACTTAAAATAAAAAGTTAGAATTTCTTAGGGGTTGTTTGTTTTTTTATCTAAAGACTGAACAGTCCTAAATTTTACTGAATACTGACTGATAACTGATATCTAAAACCTGAATAATATGTTTGTTTTTTTTAAACCACTGAACATAATGTCAACTTGTTTGTTTTTTAAAAAATAAAAATATATGAAAACAAATAACTTGACATTTATACCCTTATTACTATTAATTGTTATATTTTTATTTACTATGATACAAACAACTAAAACTAAATAATTTAATAAATTCTAAAATATTTATATATATATATATATTATAAAGATTTTATTCAGGATAAAAATATAATAAAAAATAATTTTTACCCTAGAAGTCGAAACCGAGATATATATATAAAGCCTCAAATTGTAGAATAATTATTTCATTCAATCACAATTATAAATAATAATATATATTTATCTAGCTTACTACAACTGCAATACTATAATTAATGTATACATCACAAATAAAGTTATAATTTTTCATTACAAACAATAAACTTATATAGAGTATAAGTAGTTCGATAAAAAAATAAATAAATAATTTTTACCGAAATTTTGCTTGGAGATAATTCAATCTTTCGATTCCAAGAAATTTTGATGAGAAGTAATTAGAGTTTTTTTTTTATAAAGCCGTATGTGAAGAGAAATATGGTAAAAGAAATAAAATTGTATAATATAAAATTAAATAAAACTGAAAATATGTTATATTTAGGAGAATACTTTTGGAAGAAAATATTTTAAATATTTAAGTAATTTGCAATTAAGTAAAAAATTAAGATTTATTACTTTTTTTTAAAGTTATTTTTTAGTATTTTTAAGTTGTTTGACCACTTAAAAAAACAAACAAATGGGTCTAATTCAAACCCATTAAGTTATAAGTGGAAAAAACCAAAAAACCCCTTACTTATCTTTAACACCTAATCACTTAATCATAATTACAATATTTTATTCTATAATTACAATATTTTTTCTATAATTATTATATTAATATACTTATAAATTTATATTTATTTAGATATTTCAGTATTAAAAAAACAAATAATCAACAGTTTTATGCAGTAGTTAGAAAGAAAAAAAATGTCATTTAGATTTCACGTTTCAGTATTATTTAATTTTAAAAAAATTTAGACATATTCAATCTTTAAATAAAAAACCAAATGACCCCTAAAAGTGTAAAATTTAAAAGTTTGGATTGACCGTTTAGTTTAATTAACTGATAAGAAGCGCAAAATATATTTTACCAAATTTATCAACTTTTTTTTATATACCACCTGTGGTGTGGCGGTTCGAACCTGAGATATTATTATAATGAACAATGTTTTTTCACCAAGTCACATTAGATGATTGTTAATTTTGTCAACTTTGACTGTAAATAAATTGGTCAAAAGGAATAAAGTGATTTATTTTTTATTTTTTTATATATAAACAAAGGATTAAAATTGCTAATATGAGAAAAATGTTTTAAAATGTGACATTTTGTGAAAAAGTAAGGATCAATGAGATTATCCTTTTCTTAGTGAAATTGTTGAATTTTATTTTGTAAAATAAAAATCGAAGATGAATTTTAAAATATTTGAAGATAAAATAAATAAAAAAAAAAAAGGGAAAAGATGGTGGAGGGGGAGATTGTTACTTAAGAATTTTGTTTTGTAAATATTTGAATGATGGGGATTAATTTTATTTTTGCAGAATTAATATGTTGATGAGATGATTTTGTTAATAAATTTTATTTATTTAGAAGTGATTATTAATTTAATTTCAAGTCAAATGGATCAAATAGAGAATGCGGGACCAAGCAAAAAGGGTGCGTGCATTGATATCCCCAAGTAGATCCCCTGCCTCCTCCCTCAAATCTTAAAATCAATGGAGTTAAATTTTTTTTTTTTTTTTTGAAAAAAGCAAAGAGACAAGTTTTTTTTTTTTTATTTTTTACTCTATATTATTTAATTTTCAATATATTTTAGTCTTTAAGTTGTTAACCCATTAGAACCACACATACCTTGATTGAAGAGGAATATTATACTACAAGACAAAAAGAGGGAGGCAAAAGTGCCAAAATAAGTTGGTCTTTATGTTTAATTTGCCTTGACATGTTCTTATTTGTTTTTAAAGCAAATCACAGTAAACGCTAAAATAACTCTTTATAAAAAAACTGACAGTAATATCTACTATTATTTATCATATTCTAATAAACTTAACTGTTGACAAAGTTTAAATGTCTAAATGATAAAATACCCTTAATATAATAATTTAAAAAACAAATTACATCAAATCTCCATAGTATTTACTTTTTTATAAACCAAAACAACTTTACAAAAATAATACCCTCAACATAATATATGAAATTATCAAAATACCCTTAAATCCAAAATTTAACTTTACTTTTAATTTCATATTTTAATAGTTTAAATTTTAAAAATAATTTAACAGATATAATAATAAATTAAGATATTATAGCAATTTCATAAGTTTTGGAATAACTTCTTCCATAATTAGATTTGAAAAGTAACATCTAACTAACTTCTCAAAATCTGCTTATAGGAGAAACAGATTATAAAATAAGTATATTTTAAAAAGTTTACCAAACACTTATTTTTATCAAAGCTTACAAAATAAGTAATAATTTCTCAAACAAAAGTACTCCCAAACGCACACTAAGTCGCTTCTATAAAATTTTAACTCTTGATAAATATGTGATACATGGCAAAAATGATTATCCAAAGGAAGGTAAATGATGGATGAACTTCTAATTAGCATATCATATAATAGTACTAAGGGATGAGACACCATTCAGTGTCTCTTTGTTTTATATTCGCTTTTAGCAAGCATCATTCCTGAAAGCTTGTTGACCTCGTACAGTAGTCCGGCTGAGAACAAGAAACTGCGTTGACATTGAAGAACATGGCCATTGTTATTAGCGCATACATTTAACAGGTTCTCAACGGCAATTACCAATTAATTATACCAATTTCATTTTACAATCAGATTATTATTTTGATTTTAACTACAAAATTCTAACCATATCTCCCATAGATTACCATCGAGACTGCTTGTCTGCCACAAGTTATCTATGTGAATTGTCATATTTATAATTATATTTTTGCAGCATATACAAAATGCGAATCATGTAGTACTCTTTACACTCTCTACCAGTTTGTATGTCTAATATGAATTTTAATGTCAAAAGTTTAGAGCTATCTTTTATTGCAAGTCTACAAGAGAAAAAGTTAAACACCAATAAACAATTATTAAAAAACAGGCTGGTCTCAAATGATAG
>QUWJ01000809.1:0-25654 GCA_003430845.1 Xanthoceras sorbifolium
GCCGCCGTCCCCTTCCTTGCCAGTTTGCGTCTTCTGGCTGAGGGCTCATTTCTTGATTTTATTTTATCTTGTTTCAGTATTCTGTTGGTGCGTGAGATGGAGCTGCTGTTGGTTCTGCTGTGGCGTTTTTGGTTCCGTCGTAATCGTGCTGTGTATAGTGCTCCATTGCTATCAGTGGAGGATACGGTAGGGTGGTCGGAGAGGTATTTAGTAGATTTTCAGGCTGCTGTTGCTGTGTCCAGGGTGCGCTGCGATTTGGTGGTTGAGAGGTGGCTGGCTCTTAGCCCAGGTTGGGTCAAAATTAATTCGAACGTGGCTGTTGACGTCCAGGGTCGTCGTTTGGGCTTTGGTGTGGTTCTCCGTGACTGTACGGGTAAGGTTCTAGTGTCTTATACGTCTCTGCTTCTTGGGATTTTCTCTTCGGATATCGGTGAAGCTTTGGCTATTCTTCTTGGTCTTCGTCTTGCGATTGATATGGGATTGTCTACCGTTTGTGTAGAATCAGATGCTGCGTCTGTAGTGAAGCAGCTGTCTTCCAGAGTTACCTCTTGTTCGAATATTGACTTAATTTTAGATGATATTCTTTCTCTTGTTGTTAATTTTGCTGATCTTTCCTTTTCGTTTGTTCGCCGTTGCGCTAATAAAGTCGCGCACGGTCTTGCTAAGTTTGCCCTGTCTCACCAGCCTGTTGGTGTTCGATTAGGGAGTGTTCCTAGTTCTGTAGCCCTTATTGTGTTGGATGACTTTCGTGGTTGTCCTTAGTTTGGTTGGTTTGTTTTGTATGGAAGTTCTTGTTTCAAAAAAAAAAAAAAAAGTTAATGTGATCACGTTTTGTTATGAATAAATTGGCATTTTAGAGTGGAGATCCAAGTGTTTGATAATTTAATAAAAAATTAATTATTTTTTAAGTTAATTTTTAAAAATCCAATTGTTAGAAAAATACTTAAAAATAATTAATTTTTAATTAATTTATATACTTTTTAGATCCTACATTATAAAATAAATTTAAGCAATAACAATTCACTTATTTCATAAGTTATAATAATTCTAAAATGGTATCCTAATTAATGAAACGAGCAGAAAAGAGAAGATTTAAAATGAATTTTGAGGTAGAACAAACAGAAAATCATAAAAGTTGAAGTGCACTTGTGAATAATAAATATGACCAGAAAAAGAACCATAGTCAATCATCTTCATACGAGGCACCTTTGGTTTTTAATCGATAAAAAGTTGTCAGATTTTATTTTTTCATAAACCAAAGCAAGGGAATCGATCAAACAAACCATTTAATCTCTTTCTCAAACAGAACCTCTCTTTTTTAACCAAAACCACCCAACCTCAAGCAAGGAATCTGTGTTCATTATCTATGGAGTGGAGTGACTATTCTGAACCTCCTCTTCCCTATCTCACTTTTTTTTTTTTTTATTATGATTGATATGTAGTTCAAAGGCACTCTTACTAATCCGAGTTTGAGATGAAATAAGACCCAGACGTAGAGTCCCGTCGGCCGGGAAGTTTTTCTCATTTTAAATTTGTTGTTTTGTTGCTGAAAAGAATAGTGTGATGAATCGGTTCGGTGTTAGAGTTTGGCTGCTTATTGTTGGGGTGTGTTTGGCAGTGGATTTTCTGGAAAAAGCCCTTTGAGAAGAGAGATAAAAAACTACTCTGGGAAATCTCTTTGGGATTTTTATCTAGTGCTTTCCTTGATCCAAATGAATGTCCTTTTTTTACCTTTCAACTTAAATTGTGTTCCTCTTCTATCTAAGATGCTTTTGATGATCACATCACGGCCACACTTGAACAATCACGGTCCGAAAAATTTATAAAAAAATAATTTTAAAACAAAATTTATCTCTCGAGCTCATTTCCCTCTTGAATGAGACATTAACAAAGTGAATGATATGAAAAAACAATCCGAGAATTCTTCATGAGACTCAAATAAAAATAATTTACAACTCAACCAACACAAACTAAATTGAATAAGACATTAAATGAGTAAATGAGACAAAATTGCTTTACAAGGATAAATTAGATTTATATGAAAATGATGTATTTCTCAAACTTTTATTACCTTAGAGTTAGTTTCACAAAATCCAGTTAGATTTATTGCTATATTTGACCAATCTCTCTTCTCAATATATATAGATGCCATTGGCTCCATTTCGTTAATACTAAAATTTCCTCTGGGTAATTTTGTTGTAATGATATACCGTCTACGTTTCCCATTTTGACAAGAGTGGATAGGACAATCACAAGTACAATTATCTATCAAATGTTGGGAAATGAGTGATTTAAAGAGCATCATTGTAGAAAAAAAGAGAAGGGGCAAGGGGAGAAGAGAAGTTGTGATTTCACGTTCCTATTAAAACCTTGTCTTGTGTTTGACTAGGCCGACAACTATCAGTGAGAACTTCACCGTAAGATCGGTCTATGACCAAAATAGTTCAATAGTCAGCACCCACCCATCTCTGGTTCTGTTCCTAGGTGCAGCACTTGTGACAAACATTCTCAAATTCGTTACAATGAATCCGCCCTTCTAGGAGTATCTCATTCTATGAATACACAACCATGATTCACGATTATTGGAATCACCAATGCTCAGGATTTCCTAGAGCCAACAGGCTTTTTCATTTTCCATGCAACAGTGTTATTTATGGTAATGTAATGATAAAACACGGTAGTGACTAGTGAGGCACATATGGAAGAGCCGGAAAAAAGGTCAGATTTGCGGTGATCAAATCTGCAGCAGCCTGGCCTCGTAATAAGTTCTAATGGTTCTCTGTAAAGTTTCTCCAACCGTCAAGAATATATCTTTAAATAATATGCAAATGCAAAATTTTGTACATTTTCACACCTGGGTGTGTGGCAAGGTTGAACGCAAACTCGTGCTTCACAAAATTGTCACTTCGAATTCTGTTATGAATACAACAATGGTGGCTTTCCCTATGATGGACAAACTAGTAAACATAGAACACAGAACAATGAGAGACGAGGAAAAAAAATTTTCGCACCTGAATCTTCTATAAACAAACCACCAAGGGTACAATGTAGTAAAGGGTTTCATCAAGAAGCATTCCTCCCAGCATCAACCAGCTACGCTAACCTTTTCAAGTGCCAATTCTCTGGTAATAATTCTGAGTAAAACTTGCACTAGTTCTCTTATTCTATACTCCCTGGCAATCAGAAGGATAACAAGTATGAATATACATATCATGTAAGTACATAATCTATCATTCCTTCTGTTCCTTTTAATTTAAGAGTTACATATTTAAAGAAAAGAAATATATAAAATTTACCACAATGTGTTATATATATCACAGTTCAAGTAATCGCACTGTGTCTAGACTTGTTTGAGAGTCAGTTCTTAATGTTATGCAATGTAAATGGCCTTAAATCCAAGAGGCGGTTTTTAATACCTTTGCCCTAGATTTTAAGCTTATGATTTGTCTATTTAGGCCTAGCATGTTCAATCTAATGAATATCAGTTGTTAAAATTTAAGAAAAAAAGTTACCCATGATCGTAAATACCACCCTCAAATCTGACCAAATTCTTTGGGACTTCAAATGGTAGTGGAAGCCAGCTAGTCTTATCCTTGACACATTCACACATTTCCTTATTTATTTAAATAGACAAATAGGAAAATCAGCCGAAGCACTTATTTGCTCTATCCCTCCCACAATGTTATAAAGGGCAACACCCAATCAACATCTTCCTCGTAACTGATTAATATGACATGGTTAAAGTTTTCAAATGTAAATTTAGTCTATCGTATTTGTTATCTACTTATCTTTTTTAAGTATCAACCTTCATGTATATTCACATGCCACGTAATGTGTGAGTCCAACTAGTAGAAAATTTATCATAGTATAGTTCATCCTGCAGGAGGCCCTACGATACTAAACCCCACTCCACCACATTCTTGTTGTAGGTCCTGTACAAGGTGATTTTACTAGTACCGATACCAAGACATATTTCAGATCATGATGTAATTTATTTTGTTGTGTTTATGAAAATTATACGACAGTAGAATCAAGAAAATTTTTATGGTACAGGTTAGGAACATCAAGCAAAGCAATGACTCCATTATAATGTTATGTAGAATGGAAGACTGCAATCGCTACTTATCTCCTCACCTTGATATAACGAGTTCACAAAAGGAGGGAAATAGAACAAGCAGGTGTGGATGACTGTCATGATTTTCTTCTCCTGTTAGCCCACTTTTCAATTTGGGATGTAAGGGCAGAATGGATGCAGTGTCTGAATGAATTTTCAGACAGGCCAATTCTTGAAGGGCATAAACAATTCTTCAAGCCTTGCTGTCGGTAATGGACGATCACCTGCATAATGAGTGGGCGAGTTCACAAGAGCATAAGCTGGAGGTAGAAATGAACTCAAAAGGAAACATAGATAGTATTAATGACTTTTGCAGAATAAAAAAAAAAACTACATACCCAAGTCTTTTCATCGATCAAAAATCTGTTCAAGATGTATTCACATCTGCTCAGAAGTATTGTGATTGAAATTTTGCTGACTTCAGCTCTTGTTATGTTCCAATCTTTAGCTTCATCGTCGAAACTGAGAAACATTTTAATAGTATATCAAGTCGATGAATTAAATATCTTGTACACATAGTTGTTCAGAGAAAAATAAAGATGTTTCCATCCTTAAGATGATTGTATTTTACTTATGAAGGTAGAAATAAGTCGTATTATTTAGCTAGCAGGGAAGTTACAGATCTTCAATTGATCATGCCAACTAACAGCCAATGATACATAATTTGTTTAAAAATATCAACCAGTCACAAGTTTTGAGGAAGAAGAAAAAGCCGCACAAATATTTAGTTCCTACTTGGCATTGACTAAGCAAAACCATGGAAATCGTGATCCAAATACAATTATTTTTGAAAACAAAGGATATAAAATCTTTGAACACAAGGTTTTTATGGGATTCTAGTCATATCATCTCTCAGAATTCAAAATTGTATCCAAATTTTTGAAAACTATCTCCCCCTTAAGTTCGGGTTGAAAGACAAGGTTACTTGTACTAATAGAATTATCCATTTCCACAGTTTAAAACTTTTTAACGAGATTTCTTGAAATAGATAATTACTTGATCAGTTCTCTTTACTGCAGCCGTACAATGAAATACTGTCTGAAGCGTCTGGGAACCAATTATAAGTTAACCAATAACATGATGTATCTTGATAAACAAACAATTATTACTGCTCAAGGAAAATAATTTATGCAAACATGTCAAGGAAAAATTTGCTACAGTGGACAGGCATCAGTTCTACTGTCTCAACAGGCAAAAAGCATGTGCGTGATGCACACGGTCTATGGTGGAAACTAGCCGCTGCAGAATCTGTAAATATAACAACTAGTATCAGAAAATAAGGTAATGTATCTTTATTCCGTAAGAGACGCTAGTTTAATCAGATTAGTAGAAGGCTTACATCATTAGGTGCATCAATGGGCGACTTGAGAATTTTGTCACCCAGAATGTCTAACATGGACATCTCAAGGGACTATCAGCATTAAGAACTGCAGCAGAGAGAGAGAATTGGAAGAAAGTGCTCGGCCACAGTAACCAACGATGGAATATTTCATAGACATCTGCACTTCTTTCCAAAAACGCAATCTTGCAGGTCTGTTGATTCTTGAGTCTTCTTTACCACTCACAGATAATTTGCTGACATCATCAACAAGAATGCGATTTGAAGCCTTCAACAGCTACTCTCCAGAGTGAACTATCTGGATTGTCTCTTTCTTGTTGTCATACACCTAGATAATTAGCTCAACTATTAATGATGTAAATAATTTCAATTCTTGTAACAACAAATTTTTTAAAACATATGAAACAGTGATGATAAGAGATGCATGGTAACTTCCTGTTAATTACCTATAACCAAATTTTATCATATATTATAAATGTGCATGTAGCATCATATACCATAAAATAATAGCTACCAAGGACTGTATGTATCATTATTCATCCATGATTTATTCATTAGATAATCATATTGTCTGCCACATGTCACAACAATACCATTGCCGCTAGGAAACAATGTCAGACCCTTAACCCCTTGCTCTCCACAGTGGGGCGAAGGTAATTTTTTCATGATTTGCAAAGAGCAGAATAGAACTTATTGTTTCCAGCATTTTCAAATTGTAATTAAGCATTTGTTCCGATAAATTGATTAATTTAATATATAAAAAGATTTAATACCTTTTCAATATTGATTAAAGAAATTATAGTCGCAACAGAACAGAATTATGCCTCAGAGATAGCACATACCTTCCAAGGTTTTGAATAATTTCCGGATATATGATACCCTTTTCAACTGCTGGAGCCTGTAGGTAAAAGATCCACCAGCACAGAAATAACCCTTTTCCGCAAACAAGTGACTAGTAACGCCTGTCGTTGCAGTGGTGATTGATCCAGAACTCCTAGACGAAGCTTCAGCACTATTTGCGGATATGCGAGCCGTACCATTAGGGGTGTCATACTTTGTCTTTACATGAACATCTATGAAAATATTCTATAAATGTCAACCTTTCTTCAAGGTACAACCAAAAGTTGGGAGAAAGAAATGTTACCAAGGCTTTTCTATACCTGACATATTGTCACTACTCCCAGGTGGCGCTGCCTCATCTTCCTCATTTTCTGCATGGAATCTGATCTTGGAAGATATTGCAAAAGATCTCTAAGAAGGACAAGCCACATTGGCGAAAGTTGCTCTGTTGGACTTAGAAGTCCCAAACTTTCTTCAAGGTACAACCAAAATTTGGGGGAGAAAATGTTACCAAGGCTTTTCTATACCTGAAATATTGTCACTAATCCCAGGTGGCGCTGCCTCATCTTCCTCATTTCTGCATGAGAATCTGATCTTGGAAGATATTGCCAAAAGATCTCTAAGAAGGACAAGCCACATTGGCGAAAGTTGCTCTGTTGGACTTAGAGTGGAAAAACTTCTAGATAGTACGTAGCACTGGTGGAACATGTCCCTAGAGAGAAGGAAAACAAATGCTATGAAATAACTTATAATCGTTCCTTTCAAAAAACAGTATGAATTCGAAATTTAAATTCTACACACATCATCATAGTTTGAGTACCAAAAGGGCACCATAAAGAAAAAAAAAGAAGTAAAAGTTTCTATACTTCTCCAAAAATGTAAAACTATCCGAGAACCTTATAAACTTTGTTTGCTAGGACCCAGAACCTTGTAAACTATAAATAACTGGTTGATGAAGAAGCAATTCCAAGGAAACAATACTAAGTGTATCTATCTTGGAAGAGGTTGGGGGGTAATATTGGAATATCTGTCATTGTAATTCATGCTTCTCAATCGTCGTTGTCACATACCAGTTGATTTCAAAATTTTGAACTCTTCTACTGCTGGAACACCAAACTAACATTAAACAATGTCATATGCCTTTTCTTATATCTAAGAACATAAAAATTCACAATAACATACTCCACAATGAGTGATGGCAGGTAATTGAAAAACAATAATGCTAAACATCGCAACTTGTATCTCAACTTATGATGTGTTAATTGGCAATGGATAAAATTAATGATGACTTATTTCACTTGCCATTTGTCATATGAATTAAATTGTCACATCACAAGTCGGCATATGGTTTCGGATGCTTGCATTACTGATTGGAAAATATGGTAAATAAACAGTCGAGGTACCCTCTAAATTGTGAATTTTCTTTCAAGATTCATATGAAAAAAAAAGGAAAAAAATAGCGAGTTTGCTAGCTAACTTACAAATTCAGTTTCATAGCTCTCACTGGTTATCATGGTCTGCTTAGTTGCCAAGTCAACGGTTGCTAGCAACTGTGTGTACATGCGGTCATCAAACATCCTCTGTGCTTGCACATACAGTTCTCCTGTCAAATTTATAAAAGCAGAACAACATAAGCATGCCAAGAGAGAAAAAATACCATATTCCAAAGCCAGTATTCTACTCAAGAATATTGAACAGCGTCTCATCAATCAAGTCATATACCAACCAAAAGGACATGAGAAATACCAGTTTCACGCAAGTCATAAACCAGGTCAGGTATGCAGGATGGCTAGCTTGTAGCAAGTTTATTGTACTGACACGTTCTTATTTAATGCATGGAGACACTCACAATCTAATGAACTGAAACCAACTTAAAATAATGCATTACCAAGACCATGCAAAACCTCCTGCTTCATCTTGCCAGCAGCAGTACCACTGTAGTTTGGCGACTTTTGAAGAACAAACTCGTAAACATCAAGTACTGTATTAAGGTAAGCATCGGCAAGTTTCCCTGATCCATGAAATCATTCCGGAACAAAAGTGAATATCTTTAGTTGATGCTAACCTAATACATGTTACAGTGTTGCTTACCCAGCCAATGTGTTTAAAAAAGACTACATGTGATTGAACACATTTCTCTCCACAGAGAAACAGTAGCTATTGTTCTAGTTCAGACAAGACAGTAATTACCTTGGCACTGTGAGAAATAACAGTTGTTTGTAGACAATTTATTGCTGCAAGAGCAACCTCTTTACTACCATTTAAAATGCTATTTTTTACAAAAAGAAGCAAAGATTCCCATCCTGCATTGAAGAAAAGATATATACATGATGTTGAGAGAAATTCATAGGAAATCCAATGACTTTTTTTTTAAAATTTTATTTTTAAAAGGTAAATTCAAATGCACATCAATATCCAATTTAGAGCCTACCTGACCAGAAATTGTTTAAGTTTCTAAGAAAAGGAAAGAAAGACCGTAACAAACGTGCTATTCCACCAAGGACAAGGACGAGCGTCTCATCCCACTGTTTCTGAGCTGTATTACGACTGCAATTTTATTAAGAAGATAGATTGTATAAGAAAAACTGTTGGTGGACCAGAGAGGGGTAACTAAACTTCATACCATAGAACAACCCGCCAAATGGATATCTAAAGTTCTCACCCCTGCCCCACCCCACCCCACCCCACACCTCAAAGAAAAATTACATAAATTAAATAAAGGAGAAAAAAAAACCACCTATGGTGTATAAGCATGTGAACTGCTTTTCCTCCTCTAGTCCCAAGTTCTTTCCCTTGCGATTCGTCTTTTGATGAAGTTGCAACCTACAAGCAGATAATATGAAGTCCATCACATAGGCAACAAGAAGGGACTTTATGCATAAATTAAAAAATTCACCGTACCATGTGTGAAGCACGGTCTAAAGTAGGGAAGATATAATTCCAAAGACAATCCTCCCACATGCGCTTTGAAAGTTTCTGCCCATGACTTCCAAGAGTTTGAAAGAGTGTCCTAATAGCTGAATTCCTAACCTGAAATACAGTTTAGACTTAGCCATAGCAAATTAACAATGGTAATCAACACTATTTAACTTACTTGCGTATTGAAATTTAAGAAGGCAAAAAGTAAGAGTACAGAATGAAAAAGGGTCTTTATGGAAGCAATGACAAGACCCCACTAGAATATTTGAGATGACATCTATGCTAATCATCATTTAACCACTATAACTATATTCTAGATTTTATGTTCGAGCAACAGATGTATATCTCCAATGTTCACTAGCACCAACTTTTTTTTTTTTCCCCTTTCTTTTATAATATCCAGAACTCTCTTGCCTTTCCCTTGTTCCCCAGGTTCTGAAGAGGGGATACTGCCATACCAGACAACCTTAGAGCCATGAAAGTAGTAGGATTCTTAATATTCTAGCTAGGTGGCCCCAAAGGGTTTTAAACCCTTGACCTCTAGGGTGTGTTAGAAAGCCTTATATTATTAGTTGGTCCCTTACTTGACAACTTAAGCTATTGAATCTGTCGCTTACTAACATGATATCATATTTTCGTTTGACCTGTATGTCCTGAGTTCGAGTTCCTCCACATGCAATATGTTTATATATTTATTCTGTAATATGCATATTCATTTGGGCTTGGTTGACGGGTCAAGCCCGTCGGTCTAGCACGTGATGGTGTGTATTAGAATACCTTATATCATTAGTTGGCCCATTACCTGACAGTTTAAGCTATTGGGTTTGTTGGTTACTAAAAGGGCGAACCCCTTGGCTGAATATGTTGCATGCTCGCAGCAAAGAAGCATAATTTTACAAGTTGCTCAAACACATGCACACACACAAAAAGGGGGGAAAAAGAAGTATCAGCATGCGAATCAGTAATAACATTAAGCACTAAATTAGCTTACAACTTCCTATATTGGTCGCGAAATGATTACTCATCAATCAAGTGACTGGAACAAAGTTCACAGACTATAATAACCATAGAAAGCCATATCACCTTTTTTTATCAGAAAAATAAATATATTAAAGAAAAGGGATACAACGAAAACTGTAGAAAGCCATTTCACTTCCTTGTCACACTTATTAAGTAGAATCTATATAAAAGCCTAAATTCACAAATCCTGATTTTTCTCCCAAGAGGCATTATATAAGTACTTGAGCAAATTTAAATGAACATTTCAACCAAATCTATAATGATAAGATTTATCCTCACATTTTTTTATATCAGAAACAAACAGAATCATATTAATTAAAACATTGAGTACAAAGATGGTGGATCAGAAGTCCACAAAAGATTACATCAAGACTCACAAAAATTTAAACATTAAGACCCCAATGCAAACATCTTACAACACCTTCCCAAGTTTTATCCTCACAATTAAACTGATAATTGTCGAAGCGACACCAAAAAATAACAATGATATCAGATCTGCTCAGAGACTTTCTTCCTAGATGATATTGATGCCAGAATGAGATGGCATTAACTAGAAAGTACATCATTCATATGCTGAATTAGAATTCTAGAACTAAGGAAATATAGAAACTCTATTAAAATAAGCAAGCTATCATACCTCTGGCCTCTCATCCGCACCAAGCTTCTGAAGTAGTGAGAAAACAGAGAATAGCAACTTGTCACAATCCACTATACTTATAGATGGTGTTTGGTCATTGACTTTATCGAATGAATTAAAAGTCTGTTCTTCCCTCTTTTCACCATCCATTTTTTTGGGAAGCAAATGCAAATCCAGAATCCCTATATAGAACAGATAAAACTGGACTTATTTGCAAGGGTTCAGTTGATGGCATTCAATGAGCTAATAGATTTATAACGGCAATTTAACCTGTTTCCTTTTCCTCTTGAGGTACGTGGAGAAGCGCCTTTGCAATAAAATCAGTTGTAGTCCACAAGAGGCCTATTGCTGTCAAGCTTATATTCAACTCAGTCTTCTGAGCACTGTATGCTCCAGTAACGTCCACACATCTGCAGGTTTAGTCTTATTACGATTAGGTTACACAATAATTTTGGTAAAGGTAGCTGTTCATGTGACAAAGACTAAGATTTATCGAATTGCACAAATCTTGGCAGAAAATCAATCACCAAGGAGCATCATTAAACATGAACTTGAAATCTGTTAGACATCAATAAATTATCACCTCAGCGTAACAAAAGGAGGAATATTCCCAAAATTCTGAATAATTATGGCTATTTTAAGATCAGCACTGGTGTCAATTTCCAGATTCGCCTTATTTTACTCAGTTAAATATTTTCCTCTACATATTTTGACAGGAAACTTACCCCATGTGGCTTTTTTTTTTTTCTTTATAGCAAACTTGCTAAAAAGAATGAAAAGAAAAAAATGAAACAGCTGTTTAAACTGAGGGGAACATTGTATGTTGTCTATCATAACTGTGCAACCTCCTTAATCATTGACAAGATGGAACGATTTGCAGTAATTTGGTATATCAAGAGTTGGAACAGACATTTTAAAATTGTATACTTGTATTGATTATACATTGTTATTCATTAACAGTAAAATTTAGGCACGGAAGACTTCTTGTAATTAATCTAAACCATAAGTACATGTGTATGCACAAGTTAGATATGCAGAACACTTATACAGCATTGTTTGATAAATAAAACAGTACGACCATTGCAGCATGCAGAAAGTGATGATAACATAGATACCACAAGAGCTGCTAAATTTGATATCTTACACATGAAGGCAGTCTGCAGGTATACTGGAAAGGCCATCATTCATGATGACACGAAGGCTCTACAAGAAACCAGATAAGTCAGACACAAAACCGACCAAACGATTTTGTGCATATTCATTACTCTAACCATGTGTGTGCATCCAAGAATGACATTTCTACAAAAATAGAGCTCTGCTGACCTGGAATCCCAAAGCAACCAGATCCTTCTCCGATGCATCCGCAACAGACCTAAAAGAAAGAGTAAAGTAGGAACACTCAACCAAAGAATTTTCATTCTTCGATGCACACAATAGTAAGAGATAAGAGGAGGTAAAAGTCATCCTTAAACCACTCCTGACCCTCTCTCCTCCCCCCCCCCCCCCCCAAAAAAAAAGGGGAAAAAGAAAACGAAATCCATATTTTTTGTCACATGAAGGGCAAACCTCAACATTTCAAGTATATTTGGCCAACTATAGTGCAATTTTTCTCCACATCTCTGCAGACACAGGAAACATTATATGCAAGGCTGAGAATCGAGAGATAGAAAGAAGTTGAACTACAAGCAGTTATCATCAGGAACATAATACCTCTAAAACATGAAGAAGGATTTTCAAGGCTCCAGCACGAACATCAGTGCTTTGGGTAGACAAATAAAGAATCCTTAGCGGAGATATGACAGCACACTCAAGTGATCTCCGCTCTGGTTTCCTAGTTTCAACCTAGAGCGAAAGAAAGCAGAATCAATTACTATTCTCTACATATGGGACTCTCATTTATAGGAAAGGTGAAAGCTCTTACTTCCTCAGTGGTGCCATGTTGTCTAGATGGTGCATTATCCTGGAACTTTTCCGAAACTAAAACGGCACATATTGATTGATCTAATGCATCAAGTGCTATATTTCTTAAATGCTGATTAGAATTATCGGCAAGCTGCAAAATGTTATTGTAATGTCAAGGACGATATACATAACCCTATCAGTAAAGATTACAATCATGAAATAGCTATGATCACCTCAAGAAAGTGGCCAACAACTTGATCCCACAGTGGCTCTACTCCTGCAATAAGATAGGGGAATGCAGAATGAAGCAAACAACTAAATCTTAACCCAAACCACAACAAATTATTCATTCTATCTTTATAGAAGTTTCAACAAGAAGACACGAGCCGTTACTTGTGAAAACTGCTTTGAGTAAAAGGACGAGTCTAGTGAAAATAGAAAAAACTTAAAAATAGTAACACGAGTCCGTCACTCAGGGGACATGTTATGTTAAGTCTAAGGTCCATGGATAATGCCAGTCTCAAATACCAATTGATAAGTCATAGAGGGCAAAGAGTTGGTGAAAGTACACAGAATAACTCCATCTAAAAGTTTACATTACATTAAGCTAAACTAATATATAAATAACACCTTCAAACACTGAACCTAATATGATTATATGTCAGCAAACTTTGGCAATATCAAGAATATTACATACTGTGAAGATTATTAACAAGGATAGATATCATTCTTTCCACTGAAAAGCTGATGCTTCCAAGTTTTTGACTTGATGTTGGTCCAGAACTACTAGAAGTCCCAACCATGCATTGATATGATAGCTGACGTAGAGCAGACAGTAGCGATTTAACTGCAGATATGTGCATCAATGCTGAGCTCTCAAACAGCTTGGCAAGCCAAGAAAACACTAAGTTAGAACATGAAGCTTATATCAGATACACAAACACAATTAAGAAAATAATAAAAGTTCCACTAAAGATGAATTATTTTGGCAAAAATAAATTTTATCTTCAGTTTTGAATTATGGAAGACATAAAATGACAGAACATATGGCAAGTTTTTCCAAAATTAAAAGATTCTAAAAACCAACCAATTGTAGACACATAATAGTGTACACTTCTTTACTTCAAAAGGGCATTAACAAACGGAGAATATTACCAGCTTCTTTGTAGAAAAGATTTTTAACATATATAGAACAGCTCCTATAATTGCACTATAATACAAAATCTAGAATGCTTCAGTTACCTGTGAATTCAAAGAAGAGAGAATATTAAAGTCACTGTGCTGGCCAGAAGACTCTCTTGTAAGCCTTGAGACTGCTGTGGAGACCTCCTATATATACAAAAGCAACATATTTATAGGCTTTTACAAGGATACTAACACATTCCCTGGATGATAACACTTCGATTAATAATAAACAACTTCAGACATACTTCAATCATCAAGAAGCTATATGTGCTGAAATTATCTATCTGAACCAAGCTAAACAGTATGAGTGTCGCACTGATCGAGCCATTTCAAAATTACAATGTCATTTGATCCACCATTTTCCAGTCAAGTACAAAGAAAAGTAAATCATTTTTTTTATGGGAATGATGCATCAAAAGCTCTCAATCTCCAATACAAATTATAATGGATGATAAAATTGTACAATTTTGTATAATCATATGCATGACAAAAAACCATGAGAAAAAGAAAAAGGAAAAAAAAAAAAAAAAGGCTATCTCGGCTAAACTTTTGTCACTCTAAATGATATTATACCCTTCAATGTTAGAAAAGCCACAATCTAAGGAAGCATCAGAATTAAAGCTCCAGACTCCACAATAATAACTACGAACTTTGGTATGTCAAATTGTGCCTGTGGCTGTTGCCTAGCTCTTTTAACATTTACTCAGAAATCTATTACCTAGATTTTTTATGTTTTTATTTTATTTTGAATTCAGGAAAGAGTCAAGTATTATATCTTCACTGTTACAAATCATTTGGAATAAATTACTTTTCACTTGTGTTTCTGCGGATACTAACATAATGCAGTGGAAACTACTTTTAAGCGCACAGCTTTAAACTATAGTTACTTCAACAATTTTTTTTTGGGTCATAAATTTTTTGCCACTTTTGGAACCTAAATATTAGGGATTGTTACC
The DNA here is from genome assembly GCA_003430845.1 of Xanthoceras sorbifolium. NCBI lineage: Eukaryota > Viridiplantae > Streptophyta > Magnoliopsida > Sapindales > Sapindaceae > Xanthoceras > Xanthoceras sorbifolium. Next base: position 14,913 of record QUWJ01000809.1, read on the forward strand.
GCAACTCTATTGTCACTTGCTGTATCTGCTGAACTTTGATGGTCAGATCAGCTCATTTTAAATCAAATCAAGCCATTCCAGCAGATTGCAGGAAGATTCTATGAACCTATAATTGAACTAAATGTCTAGTCTGGACGTCTTGATTTAATTTCATCTGGACTTATGTAGTGGGCTCAACTTTCCAAATAGCATTAGCAAAAGCGAGAATAAGGGAAATGGAACCACAAAGACTAATTTGGAATTCACTCTTCCTAAGAACTTGAAGCCCTCTCTCTTTAGATATACATAGAAATTTATGTAAAAAAGAACGTTGACTAGATCACGGATGGTCTTGATATATATATATATATATATATATATATATAAGGTTACCTGTGTGGTGGCATGAGGCGAATGGATAGCACGGTCTAGAGCAGCCAAAGTTTCCAAGACCTACATTTATTGCAACAAACAATCATGAATGGTGAATGTTGTCTCCTTTGAGCAAATTGTCAAACGCAGAATAACATACCAAACCCAAGATGGTCCTAATACATTGTGTAATCGATGAGCAACATTGAAGAGAGTCCTTAAGGCCTGATTTGCAAGATGAATTAAAATTACACACATTAGTTGTTGGACAACCAGATGTCAAGAATAAATCCATTACATAAACAGACTGCAGAACAAGAGCATTCAGTTGACTTTGATAGTATAAACAGTGTTACATAGTTACAAACACAAACGCAATACCTGCACATTTTTGGGAGTAAGGACAACACTATCCTTCTGATCAACTGATGATTCAGAGCGTTTTAATACAGGAGACTGCAACACACTACTGAAATCTCAAATTCAAGCCAGAATTTCAACATTGTCAGAGAGCTAAAATTTTTCAAAATCATGTAATGAAGCAAATCATAGAGAACAAGAAAAGCACTCAGCAATACTTTGACACAATACCTTCTTTTGTCTGCTTCATTGGGAAAATTGATTGTAAATTTGCAAAGTGATGCTAGAAAAGAGTTTAAAGGTTCTATGGCATGAAGAACCCCGCATGCCTGTAAGAAAATTATAGAAACAGCCATCGTTAATAATACGGTACATAACATTCAATGTCATCCAAAAATTGAAGCTAATATTGCATGAAACAGTCTCTGGCCATGACTAGGCTCTCTCTTTTATAACAAAAAGGGATACATAGAAAAGTAGTGAAACCAGTAGGCACTAAGATTCTTGGTTGAATTAAGTGATAAACCAATAAAAAGTAATGATCAAGATCATTGTTTACCTGAGTGAATGCCTGATATCCTTTTAATATCTCCAATATAATAGCCTCACCTTGAGATCTTTCAAACGAACTCCAAGTCAGATATATGTCTTTTTATCTCTTTCTATAAACTACTACACCATATGAGGTAAAAATTCAGCAAACCTTGACAAAATAAGAGACAACGCATCAAGTATGGTCAACCAAAAGAATCAACCATTGAGATGCAGAGAACTGCAGTTTTCCCCGTGCTTTTGCCAAAGGATCATAGTCACATCTGGGAGATTCCAGCTGGAACCAAAGAAAATAAGAATTGATAACCACATGATGCTAAAAATGTGACACATTAACTAAAGAATTGAATAAAGGAAAATACAAAAAGACGAAATAAAACAGATAACTACCTCCCCCACATCCACTGCTTCATCTGTCAATGTAGCAACAGTAAAGACAACACCCAACAAACCTTCAATTGCCAAAGTTACTGCATGGGCTTCACTAGCAACCAAGACAGCAGCATTGGATGCATCGTTCTCAAGACTCCACTCAATTCCTGCAGGAAGTACAAACTTTAAATTTTTGTGGCCACATGTCCAAATAATATGAAATGGTTAAAAGTATATGCATAAGTACACTTTGAACAAGATAAAATTTATTTATATTCATAATGTGAAAGAAAACCTGGCACAGCAAATCTAAATGATGACAAGACATGCAGTCATAATTTAAATACAAAAAACAACTAGGAAGCAACTACCTTTAGCTTTACTACTAAACATCCCAGCAACAGCTGCCAGGCTTTCCTCACTAGTCTCCTGAAACTAATGAATTAAACATTATGTCAGTCAAGGAAATAAGATCATGCTCAAATATATCTTGTTTGTAGCCCAAACAGAAAGAAAATTACGAAAATGCTTAAATATCTTCAACCTGTACACTTGAAACAACTCTTGCTAGAGCTTTAACCATACCCTCCACAACATTTGTGTTCTTGGGATGCCTGCAAGGCAGAGGCAAAGCAGTCTTATCACAAAATCATTTTTGTTTGAAGAAGGAAGAATAAAGCTACCGATCTGTGTTCTAGGTATGCCTGCAAGGCCTGATTACTTTCCTATGAAGATGACTGAAAACAAATGGGAATTGGAAAGAGAAGCAAAACTGGGCAGCTCTTCACAATCGATATCACAGCTTTATACAAGCTTGTCAAAGCGCTTATCTCTAAGGCTAAAAGTTTTCATATTGTTCGCACTGACTGGGTTATATACATATTTAAAAGTAAAGTGGCACTAGCAACAAGGCCATATGTCCATATGCTGGCTAGATTCACCAAGGTATACTAAGCTAAGAATCAAAGGGCTACCTGCAGATTGTTCCTCTAATCTAAGTAAGTTTTAAAGTCTTTGAGAGAGAGAGAGGGAGAGATTACTATATTATACGCATTATAAAACAAAAGAAAAAGTTCAACCCACATTCAGCAAGCTTACATATCAAAGTTCTGGAAAAGAATTCGCAATGTCCGCGCCTCCACACAAAAACCCTGTCAAATTCCACCACTTCTAATTTTAGGATAAAATTTAAAGCTGCAAATGAATCATTCTTGTGTTTTATATACTATTATGAGGAAAGATTATGTTGCACCCTAGGTTGTTGAAAGTACCCTTAAGATCTCAAGAACAAGAATGCGATGCCACAATGGCAGATCAAGAAAAGTAACCTTCACTAACATACTAAGGAAAACCTGCATAAGAAAATAACTGTTGTTGAGTTAGTAGTTATAGACTAACAAACACAGCCGCAATATAATGAGCAGAACATATAGAGGAAAAAGGATTCTGAAAATTACGTCTTTATGAACATTAAAGCTTAAACTCACCAACTCAATAGTGAACATTAATGTAGCTCTAGGTGGATCATAAGTGGTTGCCAGAACTTGTCAATGAACAAAACAAATACCTCAATGTAGAATAAGCTACCAATTTTATTTGATTACCAAGTTTAAAGTAGTAGGAATTTGTATCTCAAACTTCTTAGAAACAATAAGAAATGAACACTCAAAGTCGGACAATTCGAACCAGACAATATTCATAAAGGTATATTATTTACACAGTTTATAAATATATTAGAAATTAAGGAATACTTAGAATGAGTCGTAATTTTGAAACGGATGATAAATAATCAATCTTCAATCATTTTAAGTCATGCATTTGCTTCTTCTAAGTTGTTATCGTATGTCAATTAAGGCAAAGTACAAATGACAATTAAAAATACCTCGCATTCAGTAATAAGTGCTGAACTGTAAAGCCTAATAATATGAGCAACTGAACGCAAGACCAAGCGACGAAAGTATGGCTCCCCTGCCTCTCCTTCAATCTGAATAAAATTAAACACAATACAAATATATTCAGCTAGTACAATGCCACATGAATTCTGATCACAATCGTTAACGAGAAGGTTCATTACATTACTTCTAATGAAGCAGAAGTTACCTCAGCATTTGTACGCAGTGAAGTCATTAACAGGGAACAAATTTGGTGACGTAAAACCTGTTGAATTTCCAGAGACACTTCACAACTATAAAAGTTTTACTAGCATGCTTATATAAAAGAGAAATAAATATTCTTAGTCATGAATTCTTATAATCACCTGTTGATAGGAGACCAAAATCCTAAAAACACACACGTAATTTGACAGTATGAACCTGCCAAATGCAAGATTGAGAAGAATGTAAAATATTCATTGGATTGCATAGCAAAATACTTCATACGAGGAACAAACATCATCCTATATTAATCTTGTTTCTCTCATCATGCCGATAACTATAACTCAAATCACTCAAAAAAAGCTGACTTAGGATGCAGCATTCATCTCCAGCTAGTTTGAATCTAAAGCGTTTTTTCTAAACAGAAACAAAAATTTGAGCAGATTCCATGACAAGGAAAAACCAGAATCAGCTCCAAAAAGGCAGAAAACAGGCCTATACAAATGTATACATGTAACTTCACTGATAAGTTTATACAAGCTCTTGTTATATGAAAGCAAATATGTTTGCCTGAGGATTTAGTTAAAGCACTTAATTTAAACATTCATAAGATAATTGATATGACGTCAAATATTATGAATTTTCTTGGTCTGCAAATTTTGTGACTGCAAGCATATGCAGGTTGCATGTGAGCAGAAATAAAATATAAGGGACAAGTACTCACTCAAGTATATCGAGTACAAATGTCCGTTGAAGAGAATTGACACGCAACCAAGATGCCTGCAAGGCAAAAGCAACATACGTTTTGAATAAGAAACTCTATGCACACAATATTATTGTTATTAATAAACTGTCTTAACAAAGGGAGCAATTAAACAACTCAAACATTCTGATACGCTGTGAAAAGCTGATACAATACGAGGCGAATAACATCATTTAATAGTTTCAATTTAGCACATACAGATCCACCTGCAGCAAGAGCTGTCAGGTCTTCAAGTAAATGAAGCCCAATCTTTCCAGCTTTAGTTAGAGTCTCCCTCATGGATGCCGGACCTCCAGAAGCAATATCATGCTCCAATGACCTATTCATGAGACAACCTACATATTTAAATGAATGGTACAATACACTAATAACATTAACATACACAAGAGTTATATATCATGCTCCAATGACCTATTCATGCTTAAGTTAGACACATAGGTTTTGTAGAGTGCACATCTATGAGGCAACCTACATATTTAAATGAATGGTACAATACACTAATAACATTAGCATGCACAAGAGTTATATATATAGGGATATATTAGTACATCAAATATGAACAAGATACACACAGATGCACAAGAATTGAACAATAGGTAAGTCAGAAATAACATACGCAGAATGATTCATACTGCGATTGACATCGCCAGTAACTGAACTGGTTCGAGAGATATGACCTCCAGAACCAAACTTTCCCACAGGAAGGGACTCGGTCTGAACCACATGATCAAAAATCAAGGCTACTGCTTGTCTGAAGGTAGCTGCAGCAGTACTAGAAAAAATTTACATGAAAGATATTAAAGAGGGTAACATCTGTATAATAATAATGAAGTTGACAAAGAACAAGATACTAAAAGAAGCAGGCCGGTAAGTAATATTGTAATCAGTAACATAACCAATATTAACTTACTTCCGCACACTGTCAGAAGATCTGTTGTTCTCTAGAAACCGAAGACAGATACCAAGAGCTTGAGCCATATTGTTCTGTATTTAATTAAACAAGCAACACAAAAACTCAAAAAGACTTGAGACTGATAATAAGTTCAAAGCAAGAGGGAGAAAGGAAAGGAATTATGTGTGCTTTATCATCCAGGGAAGACATATTCTTCAGAAAGTAACCTATCGCGTTATGCACATGGATGGAAAGGCAGTTGTAAATGCTAGTGAACCATGTTAGCCAACATGCTCAAGACTAAATTAATGAAGTCTCTTGTCCCAGGCTCATTTTGTACATAACAGGGGAATGTTACACAAAATCACAGGACATTCTCTGTCAGACATCCGTGATATATAGTTATTAGTGACTTCTGTAAACAATGCTCAGAATCACAGGGCACATGTAAGGTATCAACGGTAAGTATCCTTCAAGATTTTATTTATCTTTTCTTATTTTTTACTTCACGCCTGAAGGACATTAGACAAGCATTTAAACCCAAAGCAATATGTGCATCCATACATGTTTAACAGATTCCTACTTAAATTAACTTCCAAAGAGCTAACCTGCTCCTCAGTAAAGACATTTAAGTTCTTTTAACCTGAGTCTGATATGTTTATAAAGCTCAAACTCCAACAATAATACATTCAGCATTCCATGGCCACTGCTTAGCAAGCACATCTAGTTTATACAAGGAAGATAAAATTATGTTATTAAACCTACCTCATTTTCAGGATGTAAACGGGACTGAAATATGATTAATATAGTCTGCAAGGTCTTCAGTTGGATGCTCTCATCCGCCATTTCAGCATGCTGCAAGGAGGAGAATATATTTAATATTTCAGGATCATGTTCAGCAAATAAGGATAGCAAGATAAGAATTAGTATTAAGCAAATATTGCTGCTGAAGAAGGAATAAATTTATGATGCTACACTTGCAAGCAGCATTTATACTCATTAGCAAGAAGAAAAAAGTATAAGTGTATAACTTCTTCACAGATTCTCTGTCTGCTTATTCTCTAGGATTAATCCTATTTTACCAGATTTGTCATTAATACAGCATGCTACTAACCAAAACACATAATACTTTCTGTTTTCTGAAGTTCATTTTGAAATTAGCTCATTCTCTGTGATAATTTCCTTTTTTTTGTTCAAGAGACAAAACCACTAGAAACAGCTTTGTCTGATTTCTGAAAAAGAAAAACCTTTATGGAAACAATATCTCCAGGAAAACAAACACATACACAGAATGAGACAGAGCCACTGATGATTACAAATACCTAGAAAGGAGTAATTGGGCTTCCAGAAGCAATGGAACCATAATGGCATATAAATCTTTTAATCCGATCTTATGCAGCTTCACCCATCACTATGAAAATCGTTGTTCATAGTAAGTCGTGAGCTTCAGGCGTCGCAACGTAGCAGATCTGTATCTTTCTCTTTCTAGAATGGGTAATCACTAGCCAGGGGTTCTTTCTGAATGGTTCGTAAATGAGGGTTCAAGGCTGACAACAAGGCTAAAAAAAAGAACATAGCGGCTGTTGTGCTGAACTCACTACCAATGGCAAGCCATAATTTCGGACCTATAGACAAGATTAACTCATGTCGACTGAGTATCGATTAGAATCTAGCCCAAAATACTGACCAGTGAATCTCTCTACGTGTGTGTTTGTGTGAATTTTGTTTTCAGCATGTTGTTCTATTAATAATAAAAAGAACATATTCATTCCTCTTGAAAGCAAATATAATAGGGAAAAAGAATTAGAATCCCAAGGAGTTGCAGCATGCGAGTCATTAGAGACATGGTGAATAAGTGAAGGATTGATATGTGTCGTTTAACCTACAACCAATGGCTAGAAATTTTTGGGCTAAATGTGACATGCAAAATAGGTATCAATGCCCTGAATTCTAGACTCCTCTAGTGCTAGTCCCCTAACACAAGGATTTCCAGTAAGTGGGAATGTTTATAACAAAAGTTGGTTTTACATTTGCATCCAGTAGCCACCTAAGGTCAAAAATACCTTAAAGATTAAAAACTCTCTCTCATCAAACAACTTTATTTTTCTCTCATCCAACTTCCAAAAAAAAAAACTTTATTTCTCGCTCATCAAATCATCTACGATACTTATCTCCTGTTTTGATCAACAGTAAAAACTGGACTTCTTAAAATTCTAGATTGGATTTTGCAATTCACTGAATATGAGAGGTTGGAGATTTTTTACATGCTGTTCCAAGCAGAGTATGTGACATTGTTCTTCTCACAGACTCACACATTATACTCACACTTCATCAGTGTCTTTAATTCCTTTACTCTTGAGTCTTGACTATAATTCATGGGAAAAAAAAACTAAGGACTAATAAGAAATTCACAATGGTTATACCTAGTTTCACTTGCACGAATATACTTCAAATTATATAAAATTACAAAAGAATAAAATGCACATATTACCCAGCATAACCAGCCCACATAACAAATCAATAATTACAGCTTATATCCGAAAGATCAAAGCATTTGCTAGAACAGTCTAAATGCAGAAATAACCGAATGGATAATGCCAAATCAAAATATAAACTTACATTTTTTAACATAGAAAAAATCTCGGTTAGGGCTGACGGAGCAACCGCGTCATGAGAAATGAGCTTTTGTATACACGAAAGTCCAATAACACTAAGTTTCACAGTTCGAACTTCACAAGCCATTAAAAAAATTCGCAGTATGTCTTCGTTCTGCGCGAGTTCACTGGGACTTGACAGCGAACGGAGCTGCAATGCGCACACACACAAAAGTCCCACGTCAGCAGCCAAATTAATGCAACGAACATTGAAATTCACTTACCAGAAATACAAATATTTTCAATTGTTTTTCAAATTTTAAATAAATTCAATTCAAACAAACGAACAAAGAAGCATTTGCTCCATATAATTAACAAATATTACATTCAAGAAATAGAAAGAAGTGATAGTTACCTTTAAGATGGCGTGTTCGGCGCCGTCCTTGACGGTGGGGTAGCGACGGCGAGCTTCAGCGGAGAGGGCGCGGAGATCGGATTCGAGGACCGCCATCAGAGCCATGTTTGAGGAGGCTCCCTCAGAGATCTGTGACTGCGTGAGAAAGAAAGAGAGATGAGAGTGTTGGATCTTGTGCGCGCGCTACACACGCAGAGAGAGAGAAGGAGGAGGGAGGAGGGAGGAGGGAGATCTAGTGCGAGAGTGATTGGCACGTGCGAGACTCGTGTGAAATGAGAGTGAAGGGCTTTGGTGGGATTAAAAGAGAACATTATATCAAGCCCATTAAGTTTCCAGTGGCAATAATTGCACCCCTCACATCTTGGAAGTTCACCCACATCCCCAATTTATATTTTGTACTCGTCAACAATCCTAAAAGTTCTTTTAAGTTTTTATTTATTTATTTATTATTATTTAATTTTTTATTTTAGTAAAATTTTTAAATAATTAAAAAAATTATTTTATATTTATTCGAAGAAGCTCAAATTTTAAATTTTTTAAAATAAATCTTTTTAAACTTTTAAAAATATTAAAACGTCTAATTTAATTCTATTAAAATTTATTAATTTTATAATTATTTTAAATTTTAAATTATTTTTTTTATAATTATATCATTTTAAATAGTCTTTTTAATTGATAACTAAGGTTAATAAATTTTTTTTAAAAGTTCTACTTATAAAAGTTTTACTTCTAAAAAGTTTACTTTTAAAAGTTTTACTCGGAGAAATTCTTCTAAAGGAACCTTTATTCTTCTTGTTTTGATACTCAAAAGAAAAGGAAGTAAAATATGAATAGCTTATTTTGAAAAAAAAAAAATTTCATTAACTCACGTCAAAGAGATTATTCTTTTAATTTTTATAGTGCTAAATGTTATTGTGTCCTCAAACTTTTAGTGAATTTGAATTTCACTATTATTATTTTTAAATAATTATAATCTCACCATTATTAATAAATAAATAATATATAAAGGTAAAAATTATTAAAAACGACCTAAAAATTATTAATAAAATTATTTTTAATCGTAGATTCAAAAATAATAATTTTTAGCCAATTAGGAAAAAAATAACATAAACACCCATCAACCACCTATTTATTAAATAATTATAAAATAGTCCCGTAAAATTAAAAATTACTAAAAAACCCATTAAAAATTTTAAAAAAAAAAAACTCAATTAATTTAACCTAAAAAAATATAAACTTATTTTATTCTTGCTGTGCCGCCGTACACCCTTACATAAATTTTTTACCTTTTTATATCTTTCTCCCTCTCATTATATTCTTTCTTATTTTGTCTTATTCACTAAAATCAGAATCCCTTTGTTGTCACCTTTATTTGTTTTCATCAACTCAAAACTTGAGGATAATTTTATGGAATTGTTTGTATTTTATTTAGAATGTATTTAATAGTTGTTTCAAGTTTTTTTATTTTATTTGTATATTGTGTTTGTTTTGTTGTTGAAAGAATTTTGGTGATATTGGGGTTTACGTTTGTAAAATTTTAATGGTTATGGAAAATATTAGTGAAAAGTTAGTTAGTGAAAGGTTTGATAGTGAAATGTCTGTTTACTTACTGTAGATTATTATCAAACATTTCAATAACTGTTGGTTAATAAAATGTAGGTCAGTGAAATGTAGATTAGTGAAAGGTTAGTGAAATATATGTTAGTGAAATGTAGGTTAGTAAAATGTAGGTTAGTGAAAGGTTAGTGAAATGTAGGTTAATGAAAGGTTAGTGAAATGTAGATTAGTGAAATGTAGGTTAGTGAAATGTTGGTCAGTAAAATGTAGGTCAGTGAAATATATGTTAATGAAATGTAGGTTAGTGAAATGTATTTTAGTGAGATGTAGGTTAGTGAAAGGTTAGTTAAATATAGGTTAGTGAATATATGTTAGTGAAATGTAGGTTAGTTAAATGTAATATTACTGAAATGTAGCTTTGTGAAATGTAATTTAGTGAAATGTATGTTAATGATATGTATGTTAGTGAAATGTAAATTTCTAAAATGTGGGTTACTGAAATATTTGTTAGTGAAATATGTATTAGTGAAATGTATATAAGTGAAACAGTACAACTGATTATTGTAGCAATATCTACTAGGCTAAATATGAATTGTTGAGTTAAAATTTTTCACAATATGTAGTAAAAATTCATGTTAATAAAATGAACAAAAGTACAAAATGCAGCACATTGCTGAGTTTATAAATTAAAATGAAATTTATAAAATCTACCTTTGTCAACCGAAAAAAAAAACACACCAAAAAATTCATATTGTTCCCACAAAATCTACCACTACCACCACTAGTATATACA
>QUWJ01000369.1:0-23968 GCA_003430845.1 Xanthoceras sorbifolium
GTCGCGATGCTCACTGCTTCGGTTTTCAATTTTCATACTTCATTTTTGGACCGTTCCATCTGGTCCACCTGGAAATCATAAAAATAAACATACTTTTAATTACATTTACACCCCTTCAAATCACAAAATTTATTTTCACATATATAAAATTAATTATCCGAAATCCGGGATGTTACAATTCTTCCCCTCTTAAGAAATTTCGTCCTCGAAATTTACCTTAACGAAACAGTTGCGGATACTGTTGTCGCATCGTTTCTTCGCTCTTCTAGGTAGCCTCTTCTACTTTGTGATTCCTCCAGAGGACTTTCACCAGTGGCACTATTTTATTTCTTAGCTCTTTGATCTCCCGATCAAGAATCTGCACTGGTTCCTCCTCATATGTCAGGTCTGGTCGGATTTCAATACTTTCGGCCTGAACTCTGTGGGAAGGATCAGATCTGTATCTCCTCAGCATAGAAACATGGAACACATTATGAATCTTTTCTAATTCTGGAGGTAAAGCTAGTCTGTAGGCTACTGGTCCCACACATTCAATGATTTCGTATGGCCCAATGAACCTAGGACTCAACTTACCTTTTCTGCCAAATCTGAGTACTTTCTTCCACGGAGATACTTTCAGAAACACTTTCTCACCGACGTCATATTCTATCTCTTTTCTTTTCAAATCTGCATATGATTTCTGTCGGTCTAAAGCAACTTTCAATTTGTCCTTAATAATCTTCACCTTCTCCTCAGTCTGTCGAATCAAGTCTGGGCCTACTAACCTGTCCTCTCCTAACTCTGTCTAGCATACTGGAGTCCTGCATTTCCTTCCATACAATGCCTCATACGGTGCTATAGCTATGCTCGACTGGTAACTGTTGTTGTAGGCGAATTCAATCAATGGGAGATGATTCGCCCAACTCCCTTCAAAGTCAATTACACAACTCCTGAGCATATCTTCAAGCACCTGAATTACCCTTTCTGATTGTCCGTCTGTCTGCGGATGGAAGGCTGTACTAAAACTCAGTCGAGTACCCAAGGCTTCTTGAAATTTCTTCCAGAATCTGGATGTAAACCTCGGATCTCTATCTGATATGATGGATATAGGTACTCCATGCAATCTGACTATCTCTCTGATATACAATTCTGCCAATCGATCCAGGGAATAGTCAGTTCTGACAGGTAAAAAGTGTACTGACTTCGTCAGTCTGTCCACTATAACCCATACTGCATCGTGTTTACTCCGGGTGAGTGGCAATCCGGTGACAAAGTCCATCGTAATGCGATCCCATTTCCATTCAGGTATTGCTATTGGTTGTAACAATCCTGATGGAACCTGGTGTTCAGCTTTCACCTGTTGACAAGTCATGCATCTATTCACAAATTCCACCACATCTCTCTTCATACCATACCAGACCACCAATACTGTGTTTTCAAGTCTCGGTACATTTTTGTGCTACCTGGGTGCATCGCATACGAACTACTGTGTGCCTCTGTCAGGATTATCTTTCTCAATTCTTCATCATCTGGAATGCAAATCCTGTCTCTTTAACACACAATACCATCAGCTCTGATTGAGAAATCCGGATGTTTCCCTTCTGAAATCTGTCCACATATCATTTGGATTCTAGCATCCTGCTTCTGTTTCTCTGCAATCTGCTGAATCAAGCTAGGTCTGCATATCAATTCAGCTATCAATGCATTATCTGAATTCAGCTGCAATTGCACGTTCATAGCCTTCAGAGCAAACAATGCTTTTCTGCTCAACGCATCTGCGACTACATTCGCCTTCCCTAGATGGTAGTCGATTACACAGTCATAGTCTTTAATCAACTCCATCCATCGCCTCTGTCTCAAATTTAGCTCTCTCTGGGTAGGCAGATATTTCAGACTCTTGTGATCTGTGTATATGTAACATTTCTCACCATATAAGTAATGCCTCCATATTTTCAGTGCAAAGACTATGGCTGCAAGTTGCAGATCATGAATCGGATAGTTCTGCTCATGAGTTTTCAGTTGTCTGGACGCATATGCAACCACCTTGCCTTCCTGCATCAATACACATCCCAAACCATGGTATGAGGCATCACTATAGATCACAAAGTCTTTACCTGAAACAGGCTGAATCAGGATTGGAGCCTCTACTAGCATTGCCTTCAATCTGTCAAAAGCTGCCTGGCATCTGTCAGTCCACTCAAATCTGACATTCTTATGCAGTAGCTTGGTCAACTGACTTGCTATGGAGGAAAACCCCTTCACAAACCGTCGATAATAACCTGCCAAGTCTAGAAAACTTCTGACTTCGGTAACATTTCTGGGAGACTTCCATTCCACTATTGCTTCGATCTTTTTAGGATCTGCCTTAATACCCTCTGCTGACACAATGTGACCCAGAAATGCAATCTCAGGCAACCAAAACTCGCATTTGCTCAGTTTACCACACAGCTGTTTCTCCCTCAGAATCTGCAAGTACTACTCTGAGGTGCCTATCATGGTCCTCTGCCGTATGTGAGTATACCAGGATATCATTGATAAAGACTACCACAAACTGGTCCAGGTATGGTCGAAATATTCTGTTCATCAGATCCATAAAGGCTGCAGGTGCATTAGTTAGCCCAAATGGCATAACTACAAATTCATAGTGTCCATACCTGGTTCAGAATGCAGTTTTCGGAATATCTGACTCTTTTATTCTCAACTGATGATAACCTGATCTCAGATCTATCTTTGAGAAGACACAGGCTCCTCTCAGCTGGTCAAACAAGTCATCGATTCTCGGCAACGGATACTTGTTCTTGACAGTAAGTTTATTCAGCTGCCTGTAATCGATGCACAGTCTCAGTGACCCATCCTTCTTCTTCACAAACAAGACTGGAGCTCCCCAAGGGGATACACTGGGTCTAATGAAGCCTTTATCCAGCAATTCCTGTAACTGTATTTTTAGTTCTTTCAGTTCTGCTGGTGCCATTCTGTAGGGAGCTATCGATACTGGAGATGTACCTGGTACCACATCAATCACAAACTCCACTTCTCTCTGAGGTGGCAAACCAGGAAGCTCCTCTGGAAACACATCTGCAAAATCACACACAGTGGGTATCTTCTGGATTTTAGCATTAACTTTTCTGGAATCAACCACCTGTGCCAAATATGCTTCGCACCCCTTTCTGATTAGTTTACAGGCTGCAGTGGCTGAAATAACATTGGAGAGAAAATCCCTCCTTTCACCCACCATTGTGATTTCTGCACCATCCACTGTTCTGAGGGTTACTCGCTTCAGTTCACAGTCAATCACTACTTTATGCCGAGTTAACCAATCCATGCCTAGGATCACGTCAAACTCATGGAATGGCAACTCCATCAAATCTCCTGGAAATTTACACTCCTGTATCCGAATCGGACAATTTCTGTACACACGATTCACTACTACACTCTGACCTATCGGATTACTAACTAACACATCGTATTCAGTAGGTTCAGTTTGCAAACTTCTTTGTCTCAACAATGCATCACAGATGTATGAATGAGTGGAACCTGGATCTATCAATGCAATAGCTGGAGTATCAAAAATAGAAATAATACCAGCTATCACGTCAGGTGCATCCTTGTCTTCCTGAGCTCTAACACTATAAACTCATGCTGGAGCTCGACTCTTGGGTCTTGCCACTGACTCTGACACTCCTCTGTGGCTACCACCCTCAGGTACTGCCTGACTAGGCCTCCTACCTCTGGAAGTAGTAGGGGCTGATCTCTCTGGCTGTTGGGATCTCATCTGTAGGCAATCCCTCAGGAAATGGTCATGAGATCCACATCTCAGGCAGGCTCCTGTAAGTTTCCAGCATTCCCCAGGATGTCTTCTGCCACAATGGTCACACAGTGCAGGGGCTGGTCCCCTAACTGCACACCTAGGAGTACTGGCCACAGAAGTTGCAGACTGACCAGGTCGAGCTATGGGTACAGGCCTCTGTGACTGCACTGGACCACTAGACTGCGATCCCTTAAGCTTCTTACTCTGGGGCTGATATGAGCTAGATGGCCCTGCCCCTCTTCTTTGCTGCCCTCTGTCTCTTCTAGCCTGCTCTTCTTTCTTAATTCTCTCTACATTCAAAGCCGCAGAGACAAGTCGGGTAAAATCTTCAAATTCAAATGCAGCCACCTGTAACATTCCTCAATTAATCCACATTCGATTAATATATATATATATATATATATATATATTCAAAATCAATTACTTAGAAATTCAGAATGTTACACAACCTGTAGGTGGATATAATCGTTCAATCCATCTTCAAACCTCCTACATTTATCCGCCTCTGTCGCCACCATCTCTTTCGCATACTTACTCAACCTGACAAATTCTCTCTCATATTCTGTCACTGTCATCTGCCTTTGCTTCAGGTTGGTAAATTCCCTCTTCAGATTATCCAAATAGATGCGACCAATATATTTTCTCCGGAATTCCTTCTGAAAGAAATCCCACGTTCTATCCTCTGGTCGCACTGTCTGTATAATGGAGGTCCACCACTGGTAGGCATCCTCCTGCAATAAGGATACTGCACACTCCAATCGCTCTTCAGGTGTGCAGTGCATCTGCTCTAATATTCTGTTCGTCCGTTCAAACCAGTACTCTGCGGCAGATGCATCCTCATCCTTTCTACCATGGAAATCAGTAGGTCTGTGTTTAGCCAGCCGCTCTATGGCTGTTCTCCGTGGCGCTGCTCTAGCTACGTTCTGAAAGAACTCAGCCATTTGCTGCATAAATGCTGGCTGTACAGGGTCCGCTACTCTCGGACTAACTGATTCCCTAGATGCTCCCCCAGCCACACTGGCGGGACTCTCAGGTCTATCACCGCTTCCTTCCATTTCTTTTATCCTATATAAGACAGAAGAGAGGTCTGCAGTTTAGAGTCACACATTCCTATGGGTAGCTTTAGACAATGCATGCATATACAGACTCTTTGGTCCAGAAACGCCTAAACCGCGCTATGATACCACTAAATATGTAACACACCCTGACCCGACTCGGCTGGACCGACCCAGGGAGCGTTACACGGTTTTCAAAACTTTCCAAATTCTTTTATAACTGAAATCCGTATAATTTATAAGTTTAAAAAATCATTTCCAGTGGGCCCAATAAATAAACTTTTTACAAAAATTCGGCAGAGTTCCGTTTATTTTTTGGATTTTCCAAAACCTGTTTTTTTTCCACAAATCAATTCAAATACAAATTCAATATCAACACTTCAATATCACTTTCAAACAATTGCGCACTCTGCCGTTTAGTGCGACTTTCTAACACAGTTTATAGAATAAAAACGATTCAGACTTTAATATTTACAAACATTCTAATAATAAAAGACAGAAATCATAAAATATTTAATTACAAAACATATTACGAAACAGATTTACAAATCCTCTGTATATGCATGCTTTCAGAATATATACATATAACAACAATATAGCTACCCAACTGTGATAACTCTGGGACTCTGTCAGCAAATCTCTCTCTCTCTTCAGTCTTTGGCTTCTTCGGGATCCCTGGTACCTACGCGTTAGAAACAAAACTAACGCGCTAAGCATATAGCTTAGTGGGTGTACACTAAACTCAAATATGAAAATCATAAATGACTTTTATAAGAAACAAATCAAAAAAATATATATATATATATATATATATATATATATTTCAATTCTAATCATTTACAAATCAATTTAACTTCAAATCAAAGCATAAAACAGTTTTAATCACTTTCATTCAACAATAAGATCAACGTATAAAATCGGTCAATAAGGTTATTCAATTCACTTCTCAATTCACTTCAAATCTGGCCCGCTTGAATACTCAACATACTAGGATTGGAATATGGGTCAAACTCCCACCCTAGGACGAATCCTAAGAGTGGTACGTATCTCCCTACTCTAGGACCGTGGGTACGGAACCTAGAGAGGTACATAACTCCCTATCCCAGGAACGAATCCTTGGTACGAATCCGTGAGGAGGTACGTGTCTCCCAACCCTCAGGACGAATCCGTGAGGAGGTACGTGTCTCCCTGCCCCTGGACGAATCCATGAGGAGGTACATAATAATCATCAATAGCAATCAATATCGGCGTAGTACTGCTCAGTGAACCCAGCTGGTATACCAACCTCCTATATCCATTACTATGTCTAAGTACCCTAGGGCCGTTTCGATAAACTATTTGCAAATATTCACTATATACACGATCAACGGAAACATTTGATGTCAATAACATAGATTTGTCATGGGAAAATCAACAATAGTAATCAATCAACGATTTTTCATATAAAATAAACAATTTTCATACGAAAATCGAAAACGAAAATGGAAACGAAAACGAAAACGAAAAACGAAAACGAATACTTAATACTTTTCGTAAAGATCCGAAAACGAAAGTACACCAACCTGGATACCGTTTTTCTTTTGGCAAATCGCGGTTCCACGATTTTCTTTTCCGTTCCCTTTTTACCTTTCTCTTTCACTCACACTTTCTTTTCTCTCTTTCCTTCCTCTTCTTCTTCCTCTTCTTCTTCTCTTTCTTCTTTCTTCTTTCTTTCTTCTTTCTTCTTCTTCTTATTTCTCTCCTTTCTCTTTCTTTTCTTTTCTTCTTCTTCTCTTTCTTTTTTTTTCCTCGTTTTTTTTTTTTCCTCGGTCTCTCCTCTCTCTTTTCTGCTCTGTGTGTTTTCTGGCTTCTGCGAGAAGCTACTTTTTTTTAATATTTTTCGGTCGTCGCGACCTGTGGTCCGTCACCAGTCGCGGTACTCACTGGAGCGTTTGCACCGCCTTCATCGCGAGCACACCTCGCGGTACCTTGGTCGCGCTGGTGGTCGCGCTGCTCACTGCCAGAATTTGACATTTTCATCGCGAGCAGTTCATCGCGACCTGTGGTCGCGGTGACCGGTCGTGATGCTCACTCCACAAATCACATTTTTCACACCGCGAGCAAGCCATCGCAACCTGTGGTCGCGGTGACCAGGTCGCGATGCTCACTGCTGCTTCGGTTTTCAATTTTCATACTTCATTTTGGACGCGTTCCATCTGGTCCACCTGGAAATCATAAAAATAAACATACTTTTAATTACATTTACAAACCCCTTCAAATCACAAAATTTATTTTTACATATATAAAATTAATTATCCGAAATCCGGGATGTTACATCTATGGTAAACTCTTCTTCAATCATAGCATCTACAACATCCAAATGAAAACAGTCAAGTGAACCCACAGGATATGGTAAAGAATCAAATACCTGAAATTCTACTGTTTCGTCCAGGACTGTTATAGAAAAATTTTCATTTTGCACATCGATGATCGTCTTTGCAGTCACCATGAATGGCCTTTTCAGAAGAAATTGATAGGTCTTTCTTTGTTGCTCTTTCATCTTCCATGTTGAGGATTACAAAATCAGCAAGAATAATGAGCTACCTGGATGAGGATATCTTCAATAATCTCCTTCGGATACCATGTAGAATGATCAGCTAATAACAGAGACATAGAAGTGGACTTCAAATCGTGTAAACCTAGTTGCATGTAGACCGAATAGGGCATCATATTAATGTAGCCCCAAGATCTAACATTGCTCTTTCCTTATTTGTATTGCCCACTGTGATGTCAATGTTGAAATTCCCTAGATCCTTCAGTTTGGACGGAGTTTCTGCTGTAAGGTTGCACTAACTGTCTCTAAAATCATGACCCGCTCATTGTGCCCATACTGCCTCTTTCGTGTATTAAGTTCTTTAAAAAAACTTAGCATATACTGGCATTTTTGAATCATCTCCAGAAGTAACAAGTTGACAATGACTCGTAAGAGAATGTCATAAATCTCTATAAAGGCTTGTCATTCTTGTTTTTCTGTAGTCAACCCAAAAATGGAATCGGTGATGTGTAAGGGTCTACAAGTCTTGTGAAGAAGCGGTTCCTTTAAAGGTTTGCCTACTCCTATCTCTTTATTCACTTGAGGATCTACTGATATACATGTACCATGCATCCATTAACAAAATTAATAGAAAGTTCACCCCCAACCTGATTATTTATGACCTTACCACTGTATAAAGACGGTCACTACTTTTGCTTGTGTCCGATTGACTTGGGAACTTCCCTGGGCACTTGTTGTTGCAGAGCCTCAGCAAGTTGTCCAACTGCACCTTAATTTTTCTTGTGGAGGCTTCATGTTGTTGGAATCGCTGCTCAACTACTTGTTGACTCTACTGAAATGCTTGCATGAATTTTTCAAATTTATCTTCAAGCGATGGCCTCTGCTTGTTGAGAAGGTGGACTAGCTTGTTGATTTTAGGAATTTTGGTGCATTTTCTTGGTACTGATTCTAATGCAAAGGTTAAAATCGCTGTTGTAGAGGGTTAACTTGATGCTGCTTAGGTGTTAGCTCCATTTCTTGATAAAAAATGGGCCTCCATCTTTACTTACTTTTATTCCATTCCCCGTAATTATCAATTGTTTTTGATGTTTTACTCTAGTGTGCAGGTAAAAAGATTTATGCTTAATTGAAGAGTTTTGGTGGATTAAATCGAAGATTTAAAGAATTATTAGTACACAGCTGTCATGTTTCGGAGGTTTTCATAAATTCCATAGAATGAACTTGGTTGCGAGCCTTATATTTCTGGAAAGGTCTAGATGTCTACCTTTCGGCAAATTTTACGGTTCGTGATTCCTAGTTTTTAAAAGAAAGTTATGCTCATTTTCGCATCAATGCGCAGTCTCGCGGCTTGACCTGCGACTTGGGTCGCCACTTGCGCAGTCTCGCGACTTTACCCGCGACTTGTGCAAATCCAAGCTCGAAACCAAGTTCATTTTATGGAATTTATGACGGCCTCCGAAACATGATAGCTATACACTAACAATTCTTCAAATCTTCGATTTAATCCATCAAAGTTCTTCAATTAAGTACAAAATCTTTTTATCTGCACACTAGAGTAAAACATCAAAAATAACCAATAATTACCCGGGAATGGAACTAAAGGTAAAAAGAGAAAAGTAGGTAAAGATGGAGGCGCATTTTTTTATCAAGAAATGGAGCCACAAATACCCCCAAACCTAACTTTTGCTAGTCCTCGAGCAAAATTGGAACAAAAAAAAATGTAAACAAAACTAAAACAGAAAAATAAATAAATAAATATAAACAAACAACTAGCCTAAACCACTTTCGTATGTAACACGATGTCATTTAACATGTACCATAAACCTTTAAACCCCTAATGTCCCTTGTAAACAAGTTATAGTCTCGTGAAATTTACTAGAAACGATACCTACAAATGCATCTCTGAACATTAAAGAACATTAATTTGCCAAATGAAACACAATCCATTAAGATAAAAATTAGCAAAAACAATAAGTAAAATTCGAAAGCATCCACTCTCAGATTTTTGCACCACTTGCCACGCACATGCCAACCTCTAAGAATCTTAAAAGAAAGCAACTGTGTTCAAATAATCGAGATAGAATTTGTCTCGACTCTAAACCTCTCAGGATAATTCTCTAGAAAATCGCTCAGAACCTAAGCAATACACTCATCAAACACATGCGGAAAGAATTTATGCTCAAAGAAATACGAATATACATCGCATGTGAAAGTCAATTTGAAAAAAACGATATTTATCGCAAATACATCTCATTGAAGGAATCAAACTTTATGACCAAGATATCAATGAAAACCTCTACATTAAAGCTAGACTCCTCAAAAGATCAGCAAGTCTTAATAAAGGTTATAATGGGGCTATTGGGTGACAGGTTAAGAAAGAAAAGGAAAAATGAATACAAAGAGCTTGATCACATTAAGAGATCACTTATCATTTTCAATACATGGATCATTCCCTTTTATTTTCATTTCTTATGCCACAATGCTTTGCATGATTCCTTTCGTTTATTTTCTTTTCTTTTCTTTTCTTTTCCTTTTTTGTTTTTACAATCACAACAATAACAACATTTACCTTGGCATATTTCTTGTGAAATTCACCCATGTAATTGTTTTCTTTTCTTATCATCTTAAAATGATCCAAGCTAAAAAGGTAAGGTTATTTCATACATAGAGCTTGATTTTGGATTTATGTAGGTGATGAAAAAAGAGCTTCTAAATGTTTGGCTTCAAAATGGTTATTGGAGCACACACAAGGATAGAAAAAATTTTAGATTTATAGTAGCTCAACATGCATAGCCTACATCACTTCTAAAGGGGAAAACCAACTCAACATAGGGTAAACACATAATATCTTAGATGTTGTTAAAAAATGTTCAATGCAAAACCTAAATGAAATCAAACTAATTGATCAAAATTGAAGATAAGTATGTAAAGAGTAGAAACGAAAATACCATCTCAAATAATAAAGTATAAGCTCAAAAACTCACTGGGTAAGTCTCCACTATTTATCCTAGTCGATCAAACATGACATGTTTTCACAAAAAAAATAAACAAAGTATAACACAATGTGGTACAAAACATGGCATGAAAAAAATTTGAGTGGTCCCAAATAAATTAAAACTCATTGGAAAAAGTTAACAATTATGTTTAAACAAAAAGCACACACATGACAAAAATAAAGGTTAAAAAATATTTAGAGTCTAAACTAAACATACTAGACACTGACTAAACACACTAAACACGAACTAGATGTACGTGGTGTTTTATACCTAAGTTTTCCAAATGCTTAATGCGTAGAAGGAAATTCTAGGTTTCCAGCCGATATACGCCAACTAAACATAACAAAATTACACAATAAACACAATCAAAATACAAGAAAAATATTAACGAAAGACCACCAAAAACCACCCCCAAACCTAAGATAAACATTGTCCCCAATATTTTAAAACCTTATGCTTGAGAAAAAGATGTGCTAAACAAAAAATAAAAACTAAAAATGAGAAATAAACTAAAAACAATCTCACTAAACACACAAATAGAAACAAAGTAAAATTAAAAATCACACATAAAAATCAAACACCGGCCACCACTCCAAAAATATTCATATTTAACCAAACTTCTCCTGAACATCGAAAATTTCCAACACAAGACACAGCACTTCAAATAAGTTCACGGGCAAGGGTTACTAAATACTAAAAATCAAAATTTAAACAAATAAAAAAAGAAAAGAAATAAAAATGAAAAGAATATACAAATTTACCTGGTCACTTTTGCTTTCGCGCACACTGCCTCATAATTGATATCTTCTCATCAACTTACCGCACCATCCTAACCAAATGAATGGAAAAGAAGATAACTCTCCCAGCCCTGCATACCTCGAATGAGAAGGTAGCTTCTTGCGGCCCAAGCGCGGTGGTTGCTCAAAAAGTGGAGGCAGTTTGGGCTTTCCTTCTCCAATATCTACATAAAACATATGTATTCTAGGAGAGAGAGAAGAAGAAAAGAAAAGAGAAGGAAATTAAAGTACATCATGTCAATCAAAAGTTATATTAAGATCCATCATCATCCATAGTATAAAAACTTAGTTCATAACTAGGAAATTAAAGTACATCATGTTCAACAATGGAGTCATAAACAAAAATAAAACTAAGGAAAGAATTGCGAAAAAGAAATCTCGATGGGAAGACTCTCGTCTGATTCCATCTCTGATGAAATCCTCCGTTGAAAATTTGAGTTCCTCGGTTGATTAAAGGCGAACGAAGCTTCGATCCGGTGTCTAGTCTTCTAGCATTCATTCTCTCTTCTTCTTTCTTCTTTTGCTCTCTATTTTTTTTTTCTGATGCTCTAGCGAACTCCCTTCTGAAAATCATGTTTTTCCTTTTAGCAGCTCGAATTAGCTCACTTAAAAGTTGCTAGCGACTTGGCCAAGTCGCGCCCAAAGTCGCAACAGTTTAGGCCACAAATCTGAATTACGCTTCGCGGCTCAAGTCGCGACAGCCTCGGTCTTTTCTAGCATTATAACCTCGCGACTTGGCCAAGTCGCGTCAAGTCGCAACAGCCTCGACCTGGGTTGCTCAATTGCACAGCCTAGACTTGCTAAAATGGCGAGCCAAGTCGCGGCTCAAATAGCGAGCCTCTCTGCACATTTTTGCCTGAAAACGTCTGAAATCTCCAAATGAACCTAAAAGCCTACACACTCAAGGAAAACATTAAAAACACTTAATATTCACCCGAAAACGGATAAAAGCAAGGAGATATAAGGCCCTATTTCCGGTAAAAAATGGTGCCAACACTAGGTTACTGCTGATTATCTCTCCAAGAGAAGTTTGGATGATTCCTCCATCTTAAATTATAATAATTGGAGAATGGATCGTTTGTCTGTCTCTGTGGAAAGGCATTAAGCGCTTGAGCTTGTTCCTGCTCATACTCTGGAAACGACTCTCTAGATGGACACTGTAACATCCCAAATTTCGAGTAATTAATTTTGAATATGTGAAAATAAATTTTGTGAATTGAGGGGTAAATATAATTAAAAGTATGTTTATTTTATGGTTTCCAAGTGGACCAAATTGAACGGTCGAAAACGATGCACGAAGAGAGAGTGAAAAACTGAGACAGTGAGCATCGCGACCACAGATCGAGATGAGCTGCTTGCGATGAAGAATGTTGATTCTTGGCAGTGAGCACCGCGACCACAGATCGCGATGACTGGCTCGCGATGAAAAAGTGAAAATCCTGGCAGTGAGCATCGCGACCACCAGCGCGACCAAAGCACCGCGAGGTGTGCTCGCGATGAAGGCGGTAGAAATTGCTCCAGTGAGTACCGCGACCACAGGTCGCGACGATCAAAATTTTATAAAAAAAAATAAGAGACGTGAAGTCTCCAGAAAAAACAAAAAAGAGAAAATAGAGAGAAAGAGAGACCGAGGAAGACGGAGGAAGAAGAAGAAGAAGAAGAAGAAGAAGAAAAAGAAGAGAAGAGAAGGGAAAGGAGAAGAGAAGAAAGAAAAGAGGAAGAGAAAGAAAAGAGGAGGAAGAAAAGAAAGGAAGGAAAAAGGAAAACTCAAAAGAAAAAAGGGCGTAGAACCGGTAAAACAGAAACCAGGTTGGTGTACACTTGTTTCTGTAACTATTTTTGACATGTGTTTTGATTTAGTAATTTTGGAAATATATTTCTGGATCTTAAATACTCGTATTGATTCTATATATTCGTATTTCATTTGTGTATATTGTTGAAATTATTTGGGCAATATTCTGAGAATATGAAATTTTGAATCTAAGTGTATATTTCCACAACCTGAGTTACAACTATCGTTTTACGACTATTGTTGGTTTCCTAATTATTGATTTTGATTGAAACTGATTTTGAGTTACGAAAATTGTGATTATAGCGAATTTAATGATTTTGATTTTCTGTATTATGTTATTTTATGTATTTATATTTCCGTATATATAGTCTTTGATATATTCTGAATCTTTTGTTTTATAACTGTTAAGGAATATTAAATTTTGGATAGATTGAAAAAATTTGATTATCTGAAAGATGTTTAAAAAGTAAATAAAATATTTGTAATATCTGAACTTTGATTTTGGCCCTGATATATGTATAGGGATATAGGGATATAGGAGATTGACATGTCAATTGGGTATATTAGCAGTACTGCGCCGATATTTCTGTATTGATATCACTCTATGGATTATTAGCAGTCACCGTTGTGGCCAATCCTTGAGTGAAGCCGTTTCCGACGGGTAGTTCCAGTTGGTTCCGATGTCAGAAATAATACCTGTATAGGGATACCATTTCAGCGGGCAGTTCCCGTTGGTTCCGATGCTGAAATGGGAAACCCGACTGTATATATATCCGGCGGGCAATTCCTGTTGGTTCCGATGCCGAATAACCCATAATCCAGTCCTGCGAACCCTGATATATGTATCAAGGGCCCAACTGAGAATTGATAGTTAGAAAATGTTATAAAAAATAATAATAATAAAGAAATGATATTGAAACTGAAATTCAGAAACTTTTGAATGTATATATAAATATATTTCTGCCATTCTGTATTTAAGTTTTATGGTTTAGTTATATATGTAATCTGAATTTCTAAGTTTAACATTTAGTGTTTTCAATTATATTATAATGTGTTTTATATATATATTTATTTGAAATTTTGACTTAAAGCTTTATTGCATATTTCTATATATATATATATATATATATATATATATATATATATATATATATATATTTCTAAATTTCTGAATTTACAACCCAGTGTTTTTATGATATTGAAATTTATTTTAGTGTACACCCACTAAGCTATATGCTTAGCGCGTTGATGTTTATCACGCGTAGATAACCAGGATATTGGGGAAGCAAAAGATTGAAGAAGAGGAGTTGCAGGCAGATCTTCAGAGTCACAGTCACCACATTTTGGGTATTATATATCTTCCTGTGTAAAGTAATTAGTTATGCATGCATATACTAATACTTGTAATTGAGTTATATAAGTATGTTCCGTAATTATGTTGTAATTAATTATTTTATGATTTTCTGTTTTCAATTTCAAAAGACTGTAACTACACAATTTATAAATTGTTTTATTTTACAAACTGTTTGAAAGTCGCACTAAACGGCAGAGTACGCATTTGAATGAAATGAGATTTGAAGTGTTGTTGTGGAAATGTATTTGATTTGAGTTGTTTGAAAACAGGTTTTGGGAAATCAGAAAAACAGAGGAAACTCTGCCGGAATTTTTTTAAAAAAAATGATTTGATGGGCTCACTAGAAACATATTTTTGAATTACAAATTGATATGATTTTCACTGGTTTGCAATATACAAAGTGAATGTAGAAAGTTTTGAAAACCCGGTAGCGCTCCCTGGGTCGATCCAGTCGGGTCGGGTCAGGGGGTGTTACAGACACACCTCATAGTCATGTCCATTAACTCAACAAATAAAGCAATCAACATTGAGTCTCTGCCATAGAAGATGCCAAATTTGCATTTGTCTACTCAGTTTTGCCACTTGCTTAACCAGCCCTAAATTTGTGTTCACTTCATAAACACCTAGTTTCTTCCCTTGGACACTCTTTTGCTGTGAATTTGCTCCCAGCATCTCAAATAGATCATAAATCTGTTCTATGGTTTTTTCTATCAGGGATCCTTCTGCAACATTATCGACCGTCGCTTGACAATTTAGCGTCAACCTGTCATAGAAAAACAAATTCTAAGGATAGTCGTGGTGTGGGCACTGAATCAGAAGCATCTTGAAGTGATCCTAAGTTTCATGGAATGACTCATCATCACCCTGTGTGAAAGTAGCTATTCTACTTCGCAGCTCGAAATCTTCTGATAGGAATAAAACTTCCCTATGAATTTGTTTTACACGTTTGACCATATGTGAAGAGAGCTTAGTGGAAGAGACATGAGCCACTGCTTAGCTTTGTCCTTCATGGTGCAAGGGAAACACCTCATCTTGAGTTGGTCTTTAGAAAAACTCTGCAATGGGAAAGTTTAGATGGTGTCGTAGAATTCCCGCATGAATGATAAGGTATCTTCACTAACAACACCATATAAAGCTGGCATCATGCTGAAGTAAATGGTCTTCAACTCATAGTTTCTGGACAAGTCGTCCAGCAGGATGCATGATAGAGAAGTCCCGATAATTGGTCGAGCAAATTCTCTCATCACTCAGGTATAACAGGCACCTTCTTTTGATTTTGAAGCAGATTTCATCATGTAGTGTCCATGTGTTATCAATCATTCAGCTTCTGAAGTTGGAAGATCTGAATTCTTTATGTTGTTGTCCGTAAGTCTCCCAATGTGGTCAATATTACCGTTCAGCAGAAACACAACTCCTTCCTGAGATCGGTGACCTTGCATGTAGATTTGCACAACCACCTGAATCAAAGGATCAAAGATAGCAAAGAAAATAAAACGAAAAACAATAAAACCAAATAACAAAAAAAAATCAACAATATTTAAACGTGGTACTAGCAACCGAAAACCACTTCCTCGGAAACGGCTTCAAAAACTTGACACGCTCACGACGCGTGAGATAAAATTTTAAGTGCATAATGTGTCGAAGTAATAAAGTCCCGTAAGAAGAGTCAAATCCACAAGGAAGCATTAGGTTAACTAAGACTAATGCGAAAGATATCAACTAAAAATAATGAAATCAGATTTTGATGGTTTGAATAAAGAATTATCAAAAGTAACTAAAACAATTATCAAAGTGAAATTAGTCAAGGGTGAGAAAATGTTAGGCAGTCGAATGATCTCAATCATAAGCCCCTATATTGCAATTGACTATTTAAGCATAATATTTCAAAGAAGTGAATTAATCATAATAATGACACATCAAATTATATTGGTCATGTATTGATGTTGTAATTCTAATTAATTCTACCTATTGGTCCTAAAGTGAAATCAATCAGAAACCCATTATCAAGTTTAATTCCTAGGTTAATTAAGCATTCTCATGCCTTAATCAATCTAATCAATATTTACTAGAATTCAATTAAACTCAATTATAACCTAATGATCTCTCAAATAAGCTATAATATTTTTTATCAATTGTATTTCAACATTCAAGCAAAGACTCTCGTATTGCAAACAACAAGAACTACAATCAATAGTATTGTATAACTAATAAATATAACTTGTGAAATATCAATAAAGGTAATAGTCAATTACAAACCCTAAAACTTAATCATGGTCCACTGACCTCCTAACTATGAAATTAGTCTAACATATTACAAATCATAATACAAGAAAGAAGTAGAGCATAGATAAAACCCACTCAACTATGAAGCAACAAATAATGAAGATGCTATGCTTTGGTCCAGCTGAAATTCCTTCTTTTTCAATGCTTCGTCTTCTCCAATTGCAATTCAATGATAATGATGAAGAACCGTATGTGAATCTTGTGTCTTTGATCAGAAGAACTGTAACATCCTAATTTTGAATAATTAATTTTGAAAATGTGGATATAAAAAGTTATGATTCGAGGGGTGTAAAACGTAATTAAATGTATGTTTATTTTTATGATTTCCAGATGGACCAGATAGAGCGTCCAGAAAGATTGCATAAAGTGAAGAAAAAAGTGGCAGAGTGTACCGCGACCCTCACCGCGACCTGAGATCGTGATGAGCTGCTCGCGGTAAAAAATGGAATTTCTTGGCAGTGAGCACCGCGACCAGTCACCTCGACCACAGATCGCGCTGACTAGCTCGCGGTGAAAAATGTTAAATTCTGGCAGTGAGCAACGCGATCACCAGCGCGACCATGGTACCGCGATGAGTGATCGCGATGAAGGCAGTGGAACTTCTCCAATGAGTACCGTGACCTAGTAACACGACCACAGGTCGCGATGACGGTCGCGACGACCGAACTTTTATAAAAAAAAAATAAGTAGAAGTCCCCAGAAAATAGGAAAGGGAAAAAAAGAGAGAAAGAGAGACCGAGAGAGACCGAAAGAGAAAGAAAAGAAAGAAGAAGAGAAGAAGAAGAAGAAGAAGAGGAAGAGAAGAAGAGAAGAAAAGAAGAAGAAAGGAAGGAGAAAGAAAAGGAAAAGAAAAGAGAAAAGGGAAAGAGAAAGGAAAAAGAAATCCAGAAAGAAAAGCTCGTAAAAACTGGTATCCAGGTTGGTACACTGCTATTTTGAGTTTAGTTTTCAGATTTAAATTGATTTGATTGACTTTGAATTACAGAATTTCGAGTATATTAAGTTTAATGAGTTTGATTTATGATCTATATATATTACGTTCTGTTTTCTGTTATTGAGATGTTTTTGAATATCTTGTTTTGCAAATGTTGATAAATCTTGATTTTGGAATAATTAAGAGGATTTCTGTTTGATAAAATATATGCAATTATGATTTTGGATTCGTTGAAATTGATAATTGATCGAAATAATGATTTTGGGTAATATTAATATCGATTTGTATTGAGTTGAAAATGATTTTGGTAACAATAACTGTGAATTACGTTATTATATATGTGTTTATATGATTTTAATTTTCAGAACATTCTAATAGAATCGAATTTCGTTTATAAAGTGAGTTTTTGAATTAATCATTGTATGAACAATGTTTTGAAAATGATTCTGAATTAGTTTGAAATGAAAAGAAAACAAAGTGAATATATGATATGATGAAAACAGCCCTAGGATACTTGGACATAGGAAATGGATATAGGAGGTTGGTATACCAGCTGGGTTATTACTGTCGTACTGCACCATTATTACTTGACTGTTGTAGGGGGCAATCCCGGACGTCACACCTAATATCAGTGATTGTTGTAGCGGGGCAATCTCGGACAATCACACCGATACTAGTGACTGTTGTTGCGAGGTAATCCCGGATGTCACACTGATACCAGTGATTGTTGTTGCGAGGCAATCTCGGACAATCACACTGATACTAGTGACTGTTGTTGCGGGGTAACCCCGGACGTCACACTGATATTACAGAGATTAGACCCATATTCCAGTCCATAAATTATGTTGAGTATTAGAGGGCCAGAATTGAGAATGATTTGCAACGAAATGATTATAAAAGAATTGATGATTTGGTTTTGCATGGATTATTAATTGTATTGAGAGGTTTATATTGAATTGATTTCATCAGTTTTATTTCTGTAAATGATTTATATTTGATAATATGGTAATATTTTATTATGCAATATTATTTATGATTTTGACAATTGAGTTTAGTGTACACCCACTAAGCTATATGCTTAGCGCATTGATTTTATCGCGCATAGGTATCAGAGACATAGAGGGAAACAAAGATAAGAGAGGAAGTAGCAGCAGATTAAAGGTCCAGAGTCATAATTCTTTTGAGTAGTTACAATTGAATTTTAATTGTATATTGTATTTAGTTAAGCATGCATATACAGAAATCTGTAATTCGACATTTATATATATGCTTTTTAAATAATTGCTTTATGCTTTATATTTCTTTTCAAATGTTTGTAAATATTACTTATATATATGTTTTATTTGAAACTGTTTGGAAGTCGCACTAAACGGTAGAGTGCGCATTGATTTGAAATTTTGAATATAGAAGTGTTGGAATTATATTGTATTAATTGTTTTATTGAAAACAGGTTTTGGGAAATCAGAAAAATAGAGGAAACTCTGCCGAAATTTTTAAAACTGAATTTTAATGGGCTCACTCGAAAAGGTTTTTAAATTATAAATTATATGGTTTTTAGTTTATAAACAGAATTAAGAAAGTATTTGAAAACCCGGTAGCGCTCCCTGAGTTGATCCTAACGGTCGGGTCTGGGGTGTTACAAGAACCCAAGAAACGATGAAAGAATGTATGAGTGATTTCCCTAGCCTTTGGTTGAGCTTTTCTCTCCAAATCGCCCGACCCTTTTTCTTCCCATTCTCTTTCTTTTTTTATAGTCGCATGAATTAGGGCATCAGATCTGCTATCGTGACCCCCTCCCAAGACCCAAGGTCGCAAAACCGAAGTCGCGGCACTCACTATCCAAAAGTGGAATATTTCTCGTGATTCCTATGTCACGACTTAAGTCTACTCACTGGCCGAATTTAATTCCTTTTTTCGCGATCCAATCTTATGACTCTTGGTCATGAAACCTAGGTCGCGATGCTCACAGGTTAACAATTCACTTTTAAATCCAATCTTTCAACTTTGACATCTCTTCCCTAATTATCACACATAACCTGCACAAGCTCGATAAACACATGAAATCCTCCAAATTCACTTGATAACAAGATTAAAAGGTGAGGTAAAAAAGGATAAAAACATAACATATTCGGTCTGATCAATAGATCACACACTATAAAAAGACCAGAGTGAGGGTCACGCAATTTTATTCAAGAAACTCAGAGCAAGTATGACAACTACACAATTCTCCATTCTCTAAACAATTCTACAATGTTCAGAATTCAACACTTTTCAACTTCAAAAGCATACTTTAATGACTCTGATATTGCACTATTCATCGTCTACCATCGCCAAGTGATTTTTGGCTAACTCCGACCACCACGATCGCCGTTTACTTACAATGCCGATCAGCATTCTTTCAAGACTCCGATAATCGATGACTGCCTTCCAATATACAGGAAGTATTTCTAAACTTTGTTTACATTCTGCGCGTATTTACCTTTCAGTCTACTGACTTGACCATCGAAACATGTTTGGTCATCATCACCCCGGTATCCCAAGCGTTCTATGGGTCACGTGTACTTTGGTTTTACAGGTTGAAGTGCCCCGATCATCACTTTAACGTTTTTGTGGTCTACAAAGTGCCCTAATCATCACCCTATCGTTTTCGTAGTCTATAATTTGGCACCCACCGTGGGGCACGACAATCATTGAATGAACAAAATTATAGCTCTACTGATCCTACTAAGATGGCCAACAACTTAACTCATGGTGCAATGAGGGCCTAACTCCAGATTCTCATCTCCCAGATGAATGAGAACACATAAGGCTCTAAGCACTCTAAGAGGAAACTAAATGGTTAGAGCAGAGAACCAAGAGCTTCAAAGCAAGGCTTAATCCCTCTCAACCGCTTGACCATATGGGAACCGAACAACTTCTCATGCGTCACCACTTGATTCAGTTGTACCAACTTTACCGTTCTCGACCGTTCGATCATAGGACCAAGGTATAATGGCAAGCGACCTTAATGGAGAGCAAGGCTCATAGGTAATGGGAGTGGCGGTCGACCTAGTCGCACCAATACAGTTGAACCCTCAGCTTGGAGTTAACAGAGCCAATGGAACGGTATACCACAAGCTGCTTAGAAGATGCAATCAATGTCAACCCCTACCAATGTCGGTTTGGCTCGACCAACGACTCTACTGTTGGGAACGCAGTTGACTCCCTCACAATCGACCCCCTCCAACCCGAAAATGGTAAGCTCAGACCTTATATTTGCTAACCCTATTCTATGCGGGTTGATGTAGCACGACCCTCCCGCATTCAAGGAACAAGTCTCTCATTAACCACAATCTAAGCTCAAGACTAGTCACTCAACTAAGCGATCCTGCATTCAAGGGTCAAATTCGCCATTCGAATACTCAACTTAAAGTTAAAGTATGAAACCAAATGACTCACACTTTAACTGGGGGCAAGATAAACATCATATCTTCCAAAGTCAACCACTTAACTACTCGATTCAAAGTTAAAGTGTGAAACCAGATGACTTATACTTTATTTGGGGGCAAGATAAAACATCATGACTTCTTAAGCTCATTCAATCTACCTGACCCTAATATTTATTTGATCTACTCGACCCTGAATTTATTAGACAAGATCGACCGGTACAATACACATCATAGAGTTTGCTCGACTTGCTGGACTAAAACAATTTGAATGTAACTCCACTACACTCTGTTTGACCAATTACGGATTAACACAAATCTCCAAGACTTATCAAACAAATTTCAAACTTATTTAAGAATCTACATTTTACACATGTATTTTCTCTATTTTACTTGACTAAGTCGAATGCTATTCAATGTTTTCATCACTCAACTCATTCGACTAGATTGTAAGTATTTTCATTGCTCGACTGTGAGTTCTGTTATCAATTATCACATCGATCGTTAGCACTCGACCTAGTTAAGTTCTTAAATATACCATACTTTCATATTCCATTTTTATTAAGTCAAGTACTAAACCTATACAACCAACTACGGTATTGTTCGACTAGTCGACTACTACTATACTGCACAATGATGAGTTTTGAGCCTACGCGGGCACCTATTCAGTAGGTTCAACTAATCGACTGTCACCAACGTAAATAGAAAAAATTTCTAAGTATTGAAATTCATTCAAATAAAAAGGAAACATGAGCACTCGACCATTCATGGCTAACTACTTACGGTCGATCACACATAGTCGACCACGAAGACTCGACCATTCATGGCTAACTACTTACGGTCGATCACACATTGTCGACCACGAAGAGTCGACCATTCATGACCAACTACTTGCATTCGACCATTCACAAGTTGACTTCTTGCAGTCAACTGCTCACAGTTGATCATTTGTGCTCGACATTGGGTCCACAAACTATGTAGAGTCTAGCGCTCGACCATAAGTGTCGACCTAGCCATAACAGCTCACACGAGAGAGCTCTACCATCACAGCGTATGACATGAGCGCTCGACCATAATTATCGTTACACAACCATATCGACTTATACGAAAGTGCTATACAATCACAACATACGACATAAGCACTCGACCTTAAGGTTAACCCCTTTCAGGAGACACCTTACTACAAGCATATTGATTCACACAAAGAGTGATCTACCATCATAGTCAACATGAGCATTGGACATGAGTGCTCAACTATAAGTGTTCACCCCTCTAAGGCACACTTCACCATGTGGAACTTTCAATGATAAACCTCTCTAATCACCATGCTACGATTAAGATGCCAAACAGGAGCGGTCGACCTAGTCGGCCCTGAAAAAATGTCGAGCCTTCAAACAACTAAAAACACTCTCTGTAACACCCCCTGACCCGACCCGGCTGGATCGACCCAGGAAGTGCTACCGGGTTTTTAAAACTTTCTTATTTCTGTTTATAAACTGAAATCCATATAATATGTAATTTAAAAATCTTTTCGAGTGAGCCCATCAAAAATTATTTTCAAAAATTTCGGCAGAGTTCCGTTTGTTTTTCGGATTTCCCAAAACCTGTTTTCAAATAAAACTCAAATCACAAACAATTCACAAAAACACTTCAAATCTCAATCCATTCAAATGCGCACTCTGCCGTTTAGTGCGACTTTCAATCAGTTTATAAAACAATTCAGTAACTACAATCCTTTTGAAAAGGCAAAACAGAAAGCATAAAATATTAATTACAACACATAATTACAAAACATAATTACAAAATCCTCTGTATATGCATGCAGATTTAATTACATTATACACAAGTACTTATATAATTAACTACCCAAAAATGTTGACTCTGAGCTCTTCTCTGCAGCTGGTGCCTCTTCAGTCTCTTCCGTCCTCGGTATCTTTATTACCTACACGTTAGAAACAAAACTAACGCGCTAAGCAATACTGCTTAGTGGATGTACACTAAAGTAAATGGTAATATAATATTAAACAATATATGTAAATTCAGACATTCAAAAGTGTATATAAACAATAAAACTTAAAACCAGTACTTTCAGAAATAGAAATTTTATAACAAACATTTTACAATTACTGAAACTAAGTAAATAGACAGTATTTCAAATTTTTCTGGAATTCAGTTTCATATCATTTCTTTGTTTTCCATAACATTTCCTAATCATAAATTCTCAATTTGGCCCGTGATACACATAACAGGGTGTATAGGACGGGATTACGGGTTTTACAGTCGGGTTTCCCATTTCATATGAAATGGTATCCCTATATAAACAGTCGGTTTCCCATTTCACAGGAAATGGTATCCGTGATAAAGTCGGTTTCCCATTTCACAAGGAAATGGTATCCGTAATCAATAATCAGAGACAATATACATCACGGTGTAGTACTGCCATAAATTCACCCAATTGATATGTCCATCTCCTATATCCAAATATCTCTATACATATATCAGGGCCGTTCAAAATATCATAACAATTTAGTTCTTTGGTTTCAGAAATCACGAATATCAATTTCAGTTAAAATCCATAAAACAAAAATTATAAACCAGGTTTTGAAATGAATATCCATAAGAGCAAATTATTGTCCAACAATATGCAAAAATATAAACAAATCCATACGAATATATATATATATATATATATATATATATATATATATAATATATAATCCAATATAAACAAATCCATACGAATATCTAAAATCCATAACAATCAAAACATTTATCAAAACTAAGTTTCAGAAACGTGTGTACACCAACCTGGATACTGATTTTCTCGCGACTATCGCGGTTCTACGTTTCTTTTCCTTTCTCTTCCACCTTTTTTCTTCTTTCTTCTCTCTTTCCTTCCTCTTCTCTTCTTCTTCTTCTTCTTTTCTTCTTTTTCTTCTTCCTCTTCTTCTTCTTCTTCTTTCTTTCTTCTTCTCTTCTTCTTTCTTTCTTCTTCTTTCTTCTTTTTTCTTC
>QUWJ01001156.1:0-10719 GCA_003430845.1 Xanthoceras sorbifolium
TCACTACCGAATCAACAGAGGGAAGCGGACTATGATGCAGAATTGAACCACGAAGGCTCTCAAAATCATCACTAAGTGCTATAAAAAACTGAATCAAGTGTTGCTCCTCTCTATTGGCAATATAAGGTGCACAAGTTGGCAGTTCTGCAAATTCTATAAGAGCCAATTGATCCCAAAGATCTGACATTGCATAATAGAACTTTTGAATACTCATATCCTTTTGTTGAAGAGCTCGAATATCAGATTCTAACTGGTTTTTATTTGCAAAGTTAGACTGCGTATACAGTCTTGACAAGTGTTCCCAAACCTTCTTACCAGTGTCATACTTTGTCAATTGTGTACCTATAGAGTGCTCAACAAACTTGTTTATCCAAGTGATAATTTTCGAATTATCTATTTGCCAATTTTCTACAAGCTATGCATAATTTTCTGCCTTATCATTTGTGGGTTGAACAGATATGCCAGAAATATAACTCCACCTCTTTTTCCTATCAGAAAATTCTTCATAACATAACTCAAATATTAATAATTTCTTCCATCCAACTTCACACTAATAAACTGAAGTAAATCATCTCTATTACCATCCACTGCAAATAGAAATTACAACAATCTAATAAAAGATTCCAAAGATGCAAAATATAACAAAACCTCTAATTGCAAAATCTGTCAAACCCTAGAAATTGCAGTTCAAACAAAAATTCCGAAAATGTCAAAACCAAATAGAAGTGGAAAGAATACCAGTACTATGCGATGTGAAGAAGTGGGATCCCCCAACCAACTCACCGTGGAGTTGGATCAGCGAAAGCTATAGATAAAATCAAACTAACTTCCAAGTGCTCTGATACCATATTAACAATCTAAAGAAATCAATATGAACAATGAAAGAGAATGAATAGGGTTTTTATTAACCTTGAAGAAGATAAAATAGGTTAAAAAAAAAAAGAAGATATATACTAATGAAAAAGACTAACACACCTTTACAATGAAAAAACTAAACTAACCTTACATGAATAATAAATTAATATATAACTCTAATATATGCATGGTAATATATATGTAATTTAGACTTGGCAAAATAAGGGTCTAAATCCATACCGCATGTAAACCTATTAAAAATCCGTAAATTTTAAAAGGGTTCAAACTCAACCCTAAACCCTCTATATGAGATTCAGTGCGAATTTGAACCGACCCGCAAATTATGAGGGTTTTATCAAACCCTCATTTGAACCCTCATTGTAACCTGACTTTACTCTCCAACATTAACTTCATCAGCAATCTAACCTCTCCCTCACTCATCCAACGGCTTTAACTCTCCATCTCTTCCAAATCTAAATCTTTGCCGTCGGATTAGATCCACCTTCTCTTACTAACACAAGTTCA
Organism: Xanthoceras sorbifolium; assembly: GCA_003430845.1. Classification (NCBI taxonomy): domain Eukaryota; kingdom Viridiplantae; phylum Streptophyta; class Magnoliopsida; order Sapindales; family Sapindaceae; genus Xanthoceras; species Xanthoceras sorbifolium. Next base: position 1,381 of record QUWJ01001156.1, read on the forward strand.
TATCTTATCATCTTCTTCAACCTTGTAATTAATTTTCTATACCTTGTAATTAATTTGCTTCATCTTCTTCAACCTCTCAATTTCCTTTCTGAAAAAAATGGGTTCAAGTGGAGGAGAAACTCAGATGATACTATGCAACTGACCAGCGCCTCAATCCTCCCCATGGTCCTCAAATCAACCATTGAGCTTGACTTGTTAGAAATCATTGCCAAGGCTAGTCGTGCTACTCACTTGTCTCCAACAGAGGTAGCTGATCAACCCAGATGCTCCAATAATGCTCGACCGCATCCTCCGTCTCCTGGCCAGCTACTCCATCCTCACTTGCTCTCTCTTTACCCTCCCTGATGGGAAAGTTGAGAGGATCTATGGTTTTGCACCTGTCTGTAAATTCTTGACCAAAAATGAAGATGACGAATTGTAGAGAAAATCCATGTCAGACTTGGAAGTGAGACCGGAATGCAATGGAGAAGAGAGGAGGCTAGGGCTTGGAGCAGTAGAAAAGTATAAAACCCTATTTTATTTTTTATGCGGGTTATTTGCGGGTTTTAAATGTACCCTCATTTTAAACCCATATCCCACCCGGAACTAATCTGGGTTTAAAAATAAAAATAATATCCGGATTTTGGATAAATATTAAATTCAGACCGCATCATACGGTCTTAAACCGAACCATTTTGCCAAGCTTAATGTATTTTACTTGGACAACAGCAATATTTTTAAATTCATCCAAAATTTGAGTATTGCCTTAAAATTGACAGGGCATGCTCTTTGACTATAGGTGGATGTACATTAGAGGGTCTCTTTCCAAAAGATACATATGATGATTTTAACATTACATGTGTACATACACTGCTTATTTTTAAGTTTACAAAATGATATGCTAATCTTGAGATCACTGGATGTGAAATTCGTACATATCATTTTTAACATTTCAACATCTTTTTCCGGACTAGAACAAATGAGATGAGAGCTGTGCCTTTGCACAGGATCTTGTGAGATATTATTTTAAACCATACAATCACAGTCATACACCACTACTTATTTTTTAAAAGTTCTCAGAAGAAGATTAAATGTGAGAACCCTCCAAATCTTGAGAATATTTCAACTTGGTAGAAAAACAAGCATACTTCATTGGTACTAATCATCTAGGTGGAGGCTGGAATTTGCACTGTGAGACCAATTTTCCATCACAAGCTGCCCGAACAGCGAACCTTCCTTGTTTATTAGCTTCACTGGTTCATCATGCTCTACTAATCTCCCTATTCATATCCAACCACCTTTTGTTTAGTATCATTAGAAAGTCTGATCAAATCTTAAGAGGTTTTAATAAATTTTTCAAAGACTAAAAAACGTTGAAATATTTCAGATTTGTTTGTATTTAACTCAAAAACTAAGGGCAGAATGACCTTTATAGATAAAATTGAACTGTCCTAATTAAAATAGTTGAGCAAATTCAACTTACCATCACTTATAACTAGCACAGCATTGCAGTCCATCACAGTTGGTATTCTATGAGCAACTGTTATCACAGTATAATCTGCAAATTCTTTTCTTATAGTCTTTTGAATTATAGAATCTGTTAAGTTGTCAATTGATGCGGTGGCTTCATCAAGCACTAATATACAACTTTTCTTCAATAACGCACGTCCCAAACAGAATAGTTGTCGCTGCCCCAAGCTCCAATTCAATCCATCTTCTACAACTACAACCAACAACTTGTTAGTTAGTTGTATTAGACAGAAGATTAGAAATACTAGTTAATTTCTTACCTAAGGAATCCAGACCCTCCTCTCTCTCTTGAATGACCTCTCGAAGATTACATTTTCCCAAAACCTTTCACAAATTTAGCAAAGCTAGTCAGAAATTAGAAATGTGATCACAACATAGATTTTATGTGAAAGTAGAAATGCATGAACAATTAAAATTTTGCATTAACATATTATAAAAAACACTACCTCCCATATTTCACGATCAGTATATTGTGAGAGGGGGTCTAGATTATATCTGACAGTGCCACTGAAGAGTGTTGGATCTTGTGGAATTAGCCCAAGATGTGATCTAAGATCATGAAGTCCAATAGTTGAGATGTTAAGGTTATCAATTATAATTTTCCCCTCTGTAGGCTCAACTAGACGAAACAAAACACTAATAAGAGTTGTCTTTCCACTTCCTGTCCGGCCAACTATCCCAATTTTCTGGCCTCCTTCAATTATACAGCTTATGCCCCGAAGCACCAGAGGAGCATCAGGCCGATATTTGACCTGTTTGATAATACTTAGTCTAATATAAAGTTATTGGAAATATTTTAGGCTGTAATGAATTAGGCACTGTTTTTTTCTTTTTGGTGAACATGTTTACCTTCAAATTGTAAATCTCTACTTTGCCAATAGCTGGCCAATTGTGTGCTGGTCGCTTGTCTTCTACAATGGTTTGAGCTTCACTCGGAATATGCATATATTGTTCTAGCCTTTCTACAGAGACCATAAAATTTGCTGCTGAGCAATGGTATTGGACGAAGCTTACGAGGGATATGTTCATTGAGAGGCCATAGGACAGAGCCATTCCAAGAAATCCTGCCATTAAACTCGCAAACATTCTGAGAATATAACAGTAACTGGTTATATCAAACAGTTGAATGGTTGAACCTTAGGAATACTAACCAGAAGCAGAAGGTCCGAGAGGAAGTAAAGTCATGAAAAGTGTTGAGAAAGAGAGTACAATTGCACACGGCATTTGCAGACGTTGGACTAACCACTCATCCGCAGAAGAACTATGGAAGTATGAACAGGCATTTGCATCTATGAGTTTCAAATACTTTGAAAAGAATCCATCTTCCTGTCCGAAAGCTCTGATTGTGATGGCTCCAGCAATGGATTCAGCCACGTGGCTGGCTATTGAAGACTTGGTTGTGCCATTCATTCGCATTAATTCTTTTGCAGAAGCCAAGTAGTACCTCTTAAAGAAACAAGCATAAATATTTTTTTAGGAGGTGAAAAAAAAGGAGATACTAAAGGAAGAAGCTGCCTTGTAGTGATTAATACCTGTAAAAATATAGTGAGATAAATCATGGGTATGATGACAAAAATGACTGGCCAGGCAAGAATACCCAATATTAGAAAAATGGAGGAAGCAATCACAGCTGACCCAACTGCCGTTGATAATTTGTAAGCCAGTTCGATGTCGACGATACTCATATCAGAAGAAACCTTTTACAGAAAGATACAAATGTAAGTTCAGTATGTTGAACTAAAAATGACAATAAGTTGTACTCGTGTAACTCTCTTACCCGACTGAGTATCCTTCCGAGTGGTGTTGAATCATAAAAGGACATTGGTGCTTGGAAAAAAGATCTCAGCAATGCAGAGAAAATAGATTCTGATGTTTTACATCCTAAAACAACAATTGAAAAGGATCTCAGGAGCAAAAGGACAGGTAAGAAGCACCCGATCACTGAGTAAATTGCTATCAATTTCACTCTGCTTACAAGAGAATTATGAACATTGACAGCCAACCAATAGCTTTGTATCACTTGAATAATAAAGAATAACATATGTGATACAGATTGCAAAGAGAAGTACAAATAGCCCTTGTTATGCCTTAAATATTGCAAGTAAGGCTTAAGACCGGTATCACCTATTTCTCTTTCTTCTTTCTTAATCAATTGGTCTCCTGGAGGTGCAATTAACTGTTCACCAACAATAAGTTCTTGGATCTCTCCTTTAGAAGTCACAGGTGTTGTTAGAGAAGCAAACTCGTACTGCCTCTCCGAACCAGCAGTGTTTTTGTGTGCATTTACAAGGTCTTGAAATTCTGGAGTAGAAGCCAGCAAGTTATCGTAAGTAGCTGCTTCTAGGATTTCCCCTCCAGCCATCAACTGCCAAGAAAATAAAACATATACAAACTCATTCCTCGAATAGATGACTCCATATAAAATGAAGTTATATTTTCAATTTTCTAAAAGTTTGAGAAAAGGATGGTAATCAAAATCATATGATGGTTAGCTAACCAAAATCAAATCCAGAGCTGCAAGGAAATCGACTTGATGGGTTACGAGTAAGACAGTCTTCATTGACAGAGCCCCCATTACATAATCCTGTAACAAGACAGGTTAGCTACTTAAAGAGAATAATATCATTAGTGTAATAAATTGTAGAGGAGAGAAGCCAATTGTTACATTAAATAAACTGGTTGCAGTATGTGCATCAACAGCACTAAAAGGATCATCCAATAGATACACATCTGCATCCTTATACAGTGCACGAGCTAACTGAACCCGCTGCTTCTGTCCACCACTTAGATTAACACCTCTTTCCCCTATTTCAGTGAGGTCTCCAAATGGAAGCATTTCAAGGTCTTTAACCAGGCAAGACTTCTCGATAACTTCTTGGTATCTAATTGGATCCATGGAAGAACCAAACAGAATATTTTCTTGTATGGTACCTGTTTGGATCCATGCAGTCTGTGACACATATGCTATCTTTCCACAAACATGAACCTGAAATTTACGGACCCAGAAGCTTCAGTAAGTCATCTAAATCATTTATAGCTTTTCAAGTGGTTATTTACATTTTATACAAAGAGTTTTAAGAGGTTTTCTATTTTCTTAATTCATAATAAAGGATCAGAAGCCAGAAATTGAAGTATCACACCATCAATACAATTATTCAAATCTATTACCAATTCTCTTGTTGAAAAATGTAAGTTAGAATGTACAAATAAAAATTAGTTTATTCCATGGACTTACTGTGCCATTATTTTTTGGGACTTCTCCGAGAATTGCAGCTAAAAGGGTTGATTTGCCTGAACCAACCTTTCCACAGATAGCTACCTTTTTCCCAGGTTTAACCATCAAATTTATGTTCCTCACTGTAGCCTTCGATGAAGAATAAGTGTCCCACGAGATTTCAGCGGACCTGATGAAAATGGACCAACCAATATGGTTGTCACTGTAAATTTGCCTGGTAGTTGTGTTCTCCAGCTCTGCCGCCTCAAGGAACTTCTCAATCCGAGAAAATGAAACCTTGGCTTCAATAAAAATTCCAGCTACCTCAGGGATCATCCTTATTTGCTCCTGAGCAATTTGCAAACTGGCTAGAAATGTGAAAACATTACTAGCAGTAAGTGGTATTCCGAGGAAGTAGCATGCCCAGAAAGTTACAGTCGGTACTAGAATGGGAGAAAAATAAAACAGAACCAGATAGTAGCCTTTTTGTGAAAGAACTTTTAAAATCCACTTGAATTCTTCTTTCCTTAGACCTTCTATAACATTCTTGAAATGTGTCTCCCAAGCATACAACTTCAAGACCTTCATGTTTGTAAGTGCCTCTGTAATGGCCTTCAGCCTCCTATCTTGTGCAACCATAAGCTTTATTTGATATTTGTGCTGTAATTTAGACAACGGAGAACTTGCAAGAACAGTCAATAACACTGCTATTAAAGCTGCAGCGGCAGCAAGCCCCACAGAGTAGTAGAGAGTAACCAATGCTATACACAACTGAAAACTTGTTGTCCATATTTGATGAAACCAATAAGGGAATTCACCAATTTTGTAAGCATCTACCGTGACATAGCTCACGATCTCACCAGGGGAATAATAAGTCATCTTTGCAGCATTTGAGAGCCTTAGTTGCTTCTGATATATTGCTGCGGACAGCATGGATCTTACTTGGAGTCCGATCAATCTTGTACGGAAGTACCATTGCCTCTCAGATAGTGACTCTAAATATTTGGCCAAAAAGAGGCCTCCTGTCAGCACATAAACCTCATATTTAATAGTTTCCTTTCCTGAAGCAACCTTAATAAATGCTCTAAGAAATAATGGACCAGCGGATAATGTGAGAACCTTGATCAATGCAAAGAATCCAGAAACTATAATAGCTTTCCATTGGCACAATAAAATTACTGACAACATAGAGGGGGAATCAGATGATCCTTTTTGTTTATGTTTGCTCATTTGCTGCAGATAAATTGAGTAACATATCTGTGCTTGATCTTCTGACCGCAATTGTGGGATATCTTCATCCTTGAGAATTCTCTCCTTACCCTTTTGCATTAATGGATTCAACCACCAAAATGACATAGTGCTGAGTAATCCAGCTTTTGCAAATGGAGTAACGTTTTCCTTTGAACTGATTTCATCGGATGCATCAATTTCCTCACCTTGCAAAAGCTCATAGGAATCATCACTATTGTTGTTTACATTAGTGTCCACATGACTCTGTTCCTGAAAGACACAGAAGAGCAGTAAAATAGCTCCAGGGAAAGATAAGAGATCCAAGACAATTTTAATGGACACTGCTCTATCTACAATTGCTTTCCACATAGATGAAATGCATAGAAATCCTGCATAGAAGATTATCAGATAACAGAAGTTCATTGTCCCATTATGTGGAAGCTGCAGCTTATTCAGGCTTATGGTTAAACCGAGAAGCAACCAAGTGAATCCCTGGAAGAACATCACTAACCATATGTGCAGGGGTAAAACACTCTGATACTCGTATAGTTTCTCACTAACAATCGATATCCCCCAGCCCAAGTAAGCCAAACTCAAAGTTCCATTAAAAATGACTGAAAAAATTAGCTCTAGAGGTAACTTTTGAGACTGTGCGGGTGCTGTGGTCTTTCTTGTAGACAACTTATAAATGAAGATGGAGAAGAATATCAGCAGGAGGATGATATCAACAGAAATAATCATAGCATTGTTGACACATGAATACGGATCAACTATGGATAAAAAACCAGAACTGCAAGCCTTTGCAGTTTCATGTGAGCACTCAGAATTATTACAAAACACCACCCAGACACCATCTTCCATGTTGTATCTCAGTGACTGATTTCTCTGAAACGTAAAACATTATGAACCGTTCAATCACCTATGAAAAATAAAAAGAAAACAAACAAATTGGAAAACAAAGTTTTTCATCATTTTTTATTTCTATATAACAATGCAACAATGAATTTCCTGCAAGCAAGCCTTTGTCAGAAAAATAACTTGAAGTCAACCACCTTCACTATCATACACATTGTAAATTAACTTTCAGGCACGAGAGAAGAAAAGCAAAAGAAAAAAAACATAACCACCCACATATGCACATATATATATATAGAATACAAAACTCAGAAAATCCAAGATACCTGAAAGCTGAAGAAGCAAAATCTGTCGAAAAGAATTGAGAGAGAGAGACTACAATGAAGCTATGAGAAAATAGAACATGAGTTTAAAAAGAAGTTCATTTAGGTGCACCTATACGTTAAAGTTTTCTTTCAAAAAAGATTGTGCTTGACACTGTGTGGAAGTGCATACACTGCTTATTTTCTAAGCTTACAGAAATTAATATGCTAATTTTTGAGATGATGGATGTGAAGTCCCTCCAAAGCTTGCCAAAAAGTTACAAAATCAGCATTTGCAAATGTGGTAGTATATGAACCATCCACATCACAAGCATCAGGAGTTGCCAAGGACAAAAGACATGAAATTAAGTACATACTATAAAGGTTATCTATTGTCCTGCAAATTAACGAGGGAAAACAGAAGGGTTGTATATATACTTGTTTAACAACTTAAATTCCAAGTTTCGGATTTATTGAAATACAAATATGGATGATTATTAATAAATGTTACAAAAATAGTTATATGGCTTAAATCTATTTAACAATTAAAATTCAAGCTTCAGATTTTATTGATACCTAAACACGAATGATTAATAATAAACATTAATCTTTAAAAAAAAAATAAGAATTTGTGAAATAATATTTTTATCAACTTATTCATAGATCCTGCTTGCTTAATCTTTATCACTATTGAGTTTCTGTTCAATATGATCTCCTAAAACCAGCGGTTGTACGCCTCCTTTTCCTTATTTTTTCCTTATTGGTGATAGAGTTGGAATTTTACTTGGGAGATTGTAGATGTTATAGAATACCAAATAGTCAGTGCTAGTTATTGTTTTATGATCGATCTCTTCTCTTCCCTTACTATGTCAGTGCTAGTTATTGTTTTATGATCTTTTTATTCCTATGTCTCTCTGGCATGCTAGTATGCTACTTACTTTCTCTCCTTTTATCTATAATCTATTCTTGTTCCTATTCTCTTTTCTTTTCATTTTCTTTCTTTCATTGTCTTGTCTGCTAAGCGTATCAGGCCACAGGAAAAAGAAAGAAGAAGAAAAGGGATCTTTTGCAGTTTTTTCTTCCTCAGTTTCTATTCTTCTATCTTCTCTCTCAGTATATATTCTGCTGAAAACGAGTTCCCATAAATATCTGAAACCCGCTCCGAATCCTTATCCTGTACCCAATGGGAGCAAAAGATGCGGACCCGTCATTGGGTTACCTCACCCGCAACGAAACTGAGATTAAACTTCCGCGCCCCCACCCGATTCAAGAACAAAACCCCAGCCCGATCCAATCACCGCCGAACAAATCCTACGAGAAGCCCTCGAGCGCCAGGTAGGCCGAAATCCGGCCGCCGAAGCAGAAAATCACCGACTCCACCGAACTCCGCCGACTATCGCCTCCGCAAGCGTAAGGAGTTCGAGGACCTAATCCGCCGTGTGCGGTGGAACATCAGCGTATGGATCAAGTACGCGCAATGGGAGGAGTCCACAGAAGGACTTCAACCGCGCCCGGAGCGTGTGGGAACGCGCGCTCGAGGTCGATTACAGGAAACACACTCTCTGGTTGAAGTATGCGGAAGGTGGAGATGAAGAACAAGTTCATAAACCACGCGCGCAACGTCTGGGAACCGCGCTGTCACGCTGCTGCCGCGCGTGGACCAGCTCTGGTACAAGTACATACACATGGAGGAGATGCTCGGCAATGTCGCCGGAGCGAGGCAGATTTTCGAACGGTGGATGAACTGGTTGCCGGACCAGCAAGGCTGGCTGTCCTACATCAAATTCGAGCTCCGGTACAACGAAGTCGACCGCGCCAGGCAGATTTTCGAACGGTTCGTCCAGTGCCACCCGAAAGTCTCAGCTTGGATTCGGTACGCCAAGTTCGAGATGAAGAATGGAGAGATTGGCCGCTCGAGGAACGTGTACGAGCGCGCAGTGGAGAAATTGGCGGACGACGAAGAGGCGGAGCAGCTGTTCGTTGCGTTCGCTGAATTCGAGGAGAGGTGTAAGGAGACGGAGCGCGAGAGATGTATTTACAAATTCGCATTGGATCACATCCCTAAAGGGAGGGCGGAGGAATTGTATAGAAAATTTGTGGCCTTTGAGAAGCAGTACGGGGATAGAGAAGGGATTGAGGATGCCATTGTTGGGAAGAGGAGGTTTCAGTATGAGGATGAAGTAAGGAAGAACCCCTTGAATTATGATACGTGGTTCGATTACATTAGGT
>QUWJ01001472.1:0-18316 GCA_003430845.1 Xanthoceras sorbifolium
AGATATTATTAGGGACCAAACCTAAGTATTTTTTTTAAGGGTGAATTGCACTCAAGTACCTTGACGTTTATCATAATTATATATTTAATGCCAGTTTTACTATAATTGCACTCGAATACCCTGTAATTCATTGACCACTGTTAAAGTAACGGTTGACCAAACGGATTTAGGTAAAATGACGAGTCTGCCCCTGTAAAGGAAAAAATAAAAATAAAATTGAAAAGTCAGATGATCTGGGTTCATGTTTGAACGCGAACCCAGGAATTGGGTTTGCTTCGATCCCGAACCCAGTTGCTGGGTTCGCGATCGAACCCAGCTGCTGGGTTCGCGATCGAACCCAGCTGCTGGGTTCGATGGCGAACCCAGATTTTTGGGTTCGCGATCGAACCCAGATCTGGGTTCGATCACTAACCCAGCAACCTGGGTTCACGATTGAACCCAAGAATGGGTTCGAACGCGAACCCAGTTGCTGGGTTCGCGATCGAACCCAGGTGCTGGGTTCGATGGCAAACCCAGATTTCTGGGTTTAATTGCGAACCCAGATTAAAATTTTTTTAAAATTTTTTTTTTTGTTTTTAATTTTTTTAAAATTTTTTTTAATATGACGTGGCAAGTTTTTATTGGTTGAATGATTTTTTAAAAATAAATTTAAACGTAAAATATCAATTTGCCCCTGAATCCGTTTGGTCAACCGTTACTTTAACGGTGGTCAATGGATTACAGGGTATTCGAGTGCAATTATGGTAAAACGGGCATTAAATGTGCAATTATGATAAACTTCAGGGTACTTGAGTGCAATTCACCGTTTTTTTAATTTACTCTACGTTTTTTATATATAGAGTCATGGCCACGGTTCCGGAATTGTTGGTTTCGATCCTGGAACAAACGGTTCCGGTTCCCTAAAAGGGGGTAACCGAAACCTTATGTAAAAGGTTCTAGTTTCTGAAACCGGTTCATTTTTTTAAAATTTAAAAAATTAATTGAAAATTAAAATAATCTAAAAAAATTAAAAGTAAGTAACCCTAAACTAAAATAAAATTTAAATAAAATTACAATAATATCATAAAAGTAAAATAAAATTTTAAAAAATAAGAAATTTAGGCTTTCACTTAATTTTACCTTAATTAAGCTACCTACGTATCATCTAGGAGGAATCAAAGCTCACGTAGTTCTCTTATTTTTATTGATGTGATCATCAATCGTCACTCGTACTTTCGGTGGCCATAGTATCATTGTTGTTGTTGAAAAAGTCGTTATCGTTGGAGTGGTCTTACTTTTTTTTTAAAAATAAAAGGAACCGGAACCGTCGGTTTCGGTTATAAAACCGGCGGTTTTGATTCCTTTTTTAAAAAACTGAATGGTCTTGATTCGGTTCTCGATTTTGAACCGAAACTGAAATCTAATCTTCCGGTTCCGGTTTAAAACTAACCGAACTGGCGCCATTCTTATAGAGATATATATATATATATTAATTTTATCAAAAAGAATTAAAAAGAAAGAAGAATTTTTTTAATAGTATAATTATAAGATTATGAATCTATTGGGATCTATCGATATCAATTACTAAACATACAGTATAAATATTTGCTTTCATAATAGGAGACATCTATCTAAATATGTTGGCACTTGTTGCGAGCGGTATTATATTATTTAAAATTTGAGGATAATTTATTTATTTATTTATTTTTTTTGAGAGGAGAGGATAATGTATTTGCCGAGTAATAAAGAGTTGTGTGTATGGGTTGAGTTGTGTGCAATGGCAAATACTATGAGCAGCGTCACCAGCAGCCACTACTTGTTTTATCCCAAATCTCATGAATTCCGCTTCCCATCTTTCTCTAGACCCAAACCACTTGTATTTGACTCCTTTACTCTAATCAGCAAACCTTGTCATTCTGGGTTTATAACTATGAGATTGAGAGCTGCTTCTTCTTCTTCTTCTACTTCTGTCAAAACAGACCCATTACCAATGGTGCCTCCTTACAACGTCTTGATCACTGGTTCAACCAAAGGTTTCTCTCTTCTACTCCACTTCCTCTTTCATTTCTCAAACTTCAAATTTCATTTTATTATTATTTCAGGGATTGGGTATGCTCTGGCTAAACAATTTCTAAAAGCAGGCGACAACGTCATAATTTGTTCAAGATCAGGTCACGACTTTTTCTTTGTCTGTATGTATGTATGTTTAACTCTTTCTAACTGTGAAAATTAAAAGTGTTATTGACATACACAATGGGTTGTTTTTTTTTACAGCCGAGCGAGTGGAATCAGCTCTAAATAGCCTGAGAGAAGATTTTGGGGAGCAGCATGTGTGGGTACCTCCTTCATGACTTGTTTTCTTCCCTTTTTATAGTATTTATTTTCCATGTGTTTGGGTATCCCCATCACTTCTTCCTTAATTAGCTTGTGTTGGTTTTGCTGTGGTATCTCATTATTTAGAGAGAGAAAGTTCGATTTTCAGCAACTTTAGAAGTTAAGAGAGAAAATGTTACAAAGAGAATAAGAAGTGAGAGAAATTTAGAAGTAAGAGAGAAAGTTACTAAGAGAATTGGAAAAAGGAAAAAAGTTAGAATCAGAGAGATATTGACGAATTTGTTCATTTTCAAAATTCCAGAAAATTCACATTGTCGTGCAAATTCAATCCATTACTGACATGTAAAATTTTATTTATAATTACCGGTGTAAATTTCATTTACCCTACCGTGTAAATTCTATTTATAATTGGCCTGTAATTTATATTATAATTGGTGTGTAAAATTTTATTTATAACTAATGTGTAAAATTCAAATGTAAATTCAGATAAATTCCGTATGTAGAAATTGTAAAGCAGAATTGAGTTTCGTGTCTTTTCAACTGTCCTCTCTTCAATTCTCTTTGTACTTTAACTTTCTAACTTTTTTAATTTTCTCTATCTTCCAATTCTCTTTGTAACTTTGTAACTTCTCTCTCTACTATCTATGTTGAGATCTAGTTTTCTCACTCTTCTTTCTATTACTTCTCTTTTATCTTTCTATTTTACACGTCAAAACAACTTTAAAATTTTATATGCCACAACTTATTTAAGGGCATTTTTGTCCACAAAACAGCAATATTGAAAAAACAATAAACTTATTGGCATGACTAAATTTATAATTACCCATAATCTAAGGGCTATACATTTTCGCCAAATAAATTTGTATACTTCTTTACAGGGTACAACATGTGATGTTAGAAAAGGGCAGGATGTGAAAGATTTAGTTGCATTTGCAGAGCAAAATCTCAAGTATATTGATATATGGGTATTTATATTCTATATTCTGTTTGCTTTTTGATATCTAATTGATGTAATGGATGAATTATCTATCTGACTTGGATGGTTCGTAAAGAACATTTTTTTTTAAACAAAAGATGTTTAGTTAACAACTAAGTTTCTAAGTTGGTCATAATGTATGTGATTACATCATAACACCGGTTATGTGCTCTTATTGAATGACTAAACTTTTTGAGATGGACTTTTAGTTGAGTTTAGTGGGGTTTACTTCATAAGAAATCTAATTTTCCTTTTATTTTGTAATTCTAATGCTTAAACATGGAAACACAAAAGGTGAAATTGTAATTTGTACTGAACAATATTTTAATGATGTTGAGATATCTTTCAATCAGTTCTCGAAGAGTTAAGTTTTGCTTTAATATTTAATCATGAAAGATTTGACTTTGCACTCTATTGTTTGGACCCTGACTGAAATAAATATGGAAGATCCAGAATTTTACAAACCTACGCTAATCTGGGAAAGTTATGCAGTATATTCTTCTTTCATGTATAACACTAGATAATAGTCGAATCTTATTGTTTGATGTCCTAAATGGACAATGAGAATTCTAGTATTACAAATTTCTTTTTGATGATTAAGTTGAAGCTAGGATTATACATTTCAACATACACAGTATTCTTTCTAGGCTTTGTATGTTAATGTCTATAAATATGAACAACGCAAACATGTATGTGGACATGCAGACACTCTTATACACATGCAGATGCACACACTTTATGTGGAAAATTAGTTCTGAATGATTTTTTTTTATTATTATTTGTTTAATAAACCTGTGATTCTGTTCAGTGCCAGCACTTCAGTTCTGCTATTCTGCTTTTACCCTAATTTTGAGAATGATGCAGATTAATAATGCAGGATCAAATGCATATTGTTATAAGCCCCTGGCAGAAGCTTCAGATGAAGATCTGATGTAGGCATTCAAACCCTACTCTTTTGCCTTTTTGTGTTAGGTTTTTAAAAACTTTTATGATCCTTTATTCTTTGCATTTCTTATGCAGTGAAGTTGTCACTACAAACACCCTTGGTTTGATGATTTGTTGTCGAGAGGTATAAAATATTGTTTCGTATTTGGTGGAATTTTTGGCCTTTCTTATGGTTAGCTGTTGATTAGGCAATTAAAATGATGCGGAACCAACCTCGAGGAGGACATATTTTTAACATTGATGGAGCTGGTTCAGACGGAAGACCAACCCCCAGGTACTGCTTTACAGTTCACTTTAGTATAACACATTAATCGTCTATAGCTTTTGTTTTGCATGGTATTATATCAATTATAACCACATATGTATGGTAATCTGTGATATGACTATATCACATTTGCTAACAATCTTTGTTTTCTTTCTGACCTTTTGATGGGCTCTTTGAGGAAATCTCATATGTTTTGCCCTACTGAAATTTACTATATGTGCTGCTATAAATTTATTCTAAATTTCATAAAAGTACTGACAATGTATAATAAATCTTCAATATAGTGTTTGATTTGGGGTTTCAATTCGACCTGATCCCTACCACACTTGATCCAAATGCCAAGTTCATAGACAAGCCGACGATGGTCAACATCTTTCAAACATAAATAAAACATGGTCGTGATGGTATATATGTACTCAGCCTGCTGGAAATTATACTTCCTTTAGCCACCATGCTTAACTTCTCTCCACGATCTGTTTGGTCATTGCCTTTAGCACCATAGTGACTCTTTGACATGAAAATCACCAGTCGGCCGGTGCATCGTCTTCAGTACTGCCTTCATCCCCTCAAAAATCTCCTATTTGAATCCTGCGGGCTGATAATTGAAGAAGCGACATACTTAATCTTGAGTTTATGTGTCTCCTAATTTATTAAAATGTCAGCAGTTGCGAAATATAATGATGTCTACTTTCGAAGGAAAGAAAATAGAAGGGTATCACGACCTAGGCCGCGACTCCTTGTCGTGCGACCTAGGTCGCGCCAGTCACTGGAATGCAAGGAAAAATATAACCGCGACTTCCAAGTCGTGGTAATATATAGCAGTTTGTGGCAGTGACCATCGCGACCCCCAATCGTGACTCGTGGTCGTGATACTCAGGCAGTGTTCTAAAAATCGCTAGACGCTACCTGTGCGGCGGGGTAGCACCTAGCGCCTAGGCGGCTATGCGGCCAATTATTCGGCGCCTAGGCAGTTCCTCGGTGACCGCACTGTTCACCCTTAAATTTTGATGTCCAACCGTTAAATTTTTAACAGAACTTAATATTTTGAAGATTTTTTTATAAACTAGAGGGGTAAAATATATATATATATATATAAAATTAAAAGGTAGAAAATAAAAATTATTTTAAATTATAGGGGTTAGAATATAATTATTCATTATTAGTGGCAAAAAAAAATTGAAATACCACTTGCTATTGGAATAAGGAAAAAAAAAAAAGAAAAAAAAAAAGAGAAATCTAGGTGTCATCATGTCTCATTCCCATCTAGCATCTTCTTTTTTTTCTTTTGAAAAGCCTCATTGTCAAAAGTTTGGTCAATAAAGAAAAATAAAACTTTTTTGACCAACACTTGCTACAGTGGGATTCTTTCTTCTCTCTGAAAGTAGCATCTGCTACTGTACGAGGAGGGGGGCTCTTCGTCTAACCCTCTGATTTCCCTGCACAATGAGGCAAAATCGGCGAGCAACCACCTTAACGGCAGGATCCGGCCCAGACGAGACCCCTCCGGTCGAAGGTGTGATGATATCCGACCTCCGTTTCGACAGTGTTGCGCCAGATCGCCTTCTGCTAAGCTTTCTGGTTTGACCCATCAAGTTTCCTTCTACTGTAACCTCCTAACATGGCCGAACTGGCCATTTTCTCTACGACCGGCCACCGCCTAGCACCTAGGCGGCCGAGTTGGTCGAAATTTAGAACACTGTACTCAGGCGGTGGGTTAAAACCCTAATTTCCTGCATTTGTTTTATTTGAAGTTCTAGGGCTATTAATCAAAGCATTCTCTTTGTCTTGTGGATAATCTCCAAAGACAAAAATCGTTTTTTCTTGCCATCCTTGTGTGAGATTAACTTAGGCTAGGGCTAAGGCTAATACCCTAAGTGCTAGAGAGTGAGGAATCCCTAATAAGGTGATTAAACTCAACTACTATCTTGTTCTTTTTATTGTTTGTGGTGAAATTAGGGTTTTTTGTGGGAACTTCTATCTTGTGATTTTATTGTTTGTTGGACAATTTGGGATTTGTTGGATTTAGAACTAGGCCCTCAACAATTTGGTGCTTTCATTGAGAGTTGCCTACTAGGTGTTTGACAAAAGTCCTAAGTGAGCATTTGTTTGATAAAAGTCCTAAGTAGTAGGAATTTCAAGATGTCGAACGGCGACAACGATCAAGCTCAAACAGTTATTCAACCCAACCGAGTCCGCATCGATGCCTTGGAGGTTGGCCAAAGAGAATTACGGGCGGATGTGACAAGGATGATGAGGATATTGGAACGTATCGCGGCAAGGGTAGATAGACTACCGATAGAGAGAGATGTTGTTCCGGGGGTAGGAACGGAAGAAGAAGTTGATTAACATACCGGACGAACGCATGGGGTAAGAACACCACCGGTAAATCCTTTGTATGATGTAGATGATGGGGTCAATAGGCAAGTTAGGGCTCCGAATCAATATAGGCATGGGGGAAGAATAGAACGGAGTGACCGGGTTGTCGAGAGGCGGGTTGAACCGAATCGGGGGGAGACAAAGGCCAGGGACCGGTAGGGAATTCGAGGATTTCAGGTCAAGTAGCGAGATGAAGTCCGAAGGGATAACCAGAGGGACTATCGGGGTGAGCCGAATTTTGAATGACCTAGAAATTGACACTTTGATGAGACGGACTATGACATGGGTCGGCAAGGGAATCAAGGCCTGAGGAAACCAAAGGTTGATTTTCCGCACTTTAGCAAAGGCAATCCATATGAGTGGTTGGACAAGGCCGGCCGTTACTTTCAAGTTTATGAGGTTGCTAGAGTCGACAAGGTAGCTATTGCTAGCATGTACTTGGATGATAGGGCAAATAGTTGGTGGAGACGGCTTAGAGCTCAATATGACTAAGATCATTGGCAAATGGGTTGGACGACATTTGAGCAAGAATTTCTAGCTCAATGGGGGCCATCACCGGCTATGGATCACCATGGACATCTTGCAAAGCTTTGCCAGGAAGGTAAAATTCAAACTTATGTTGATGAATTTAGGCGTTTGCAAACTATGACCAGGGGGTGGACGGAAACTCACCTAATTGGTATGTTTATGAAGGGACTAAAATCATGGTTGGCGAGAGAAGTGAAGCTAAGGCAGCCACGGAATTTGCATGAAGCGATGCGGATGGCAGAGATATTTGAAGGAAGCTACAAGGAGAGGAAAGCATTCGAGGATAACAAGGGGAGCAAATACTCAAATCCTATACAGACTGGGACTTCCGAGGAGGAGAAAACTGAAGTGAGTAGCAAAACAAAGAATAAAACGACAGAAGTAAGGAAGTTGTCACGAGAGGAGGTACAAGAACATATCAAGAAGGGTCTGTGCTTCAAGTGTGGTGAGAAGTGGGCTATGGGACACCAATGCAAGAATGGCAAGTTGTTGATGATTGAAGATTCCGGAGAGTCAGCATCTGAAGACGAAGGTGGAGATGACACTTATTATGACAGAGGGAAGAGAATTTCAGATGTTGCCCTTGAGGACAAGGGCATTCCTAAAGGAAGGGGGAATGATGAGGTCTACTCTCGGAGGAAAGAAAAATAGAAAGGTATCGCGACCTAGGCCGTGACTCCTTGTCGCGCGACCCAGGTCGCGCCAGTCACTGGAATGCAAGGAAAAATATAACCGCGACTTACGCAGTTTGTGGCAGTGAGCATCGCGACCAAGGTCGAGTCGCGATACTCAGGCGGCGGGTTAAAACCCTAATTTCCTGCACTTGTTTTATTTGAAGTTCTAGGGCTATTTTAGTCTTTTCTTAAGCTTTTCCTTTCAAGTATAAATAGAATGTTATTTCTGGGGTTGTAATCTATCTATCATCAATATTAATCAAAGCATTCTCTTTGTCTTGTGGATAATCTCCAAAGACTCAAATCGGTTTTTCTTGCCATCCTTGTGTGAGATTAACTTGAGCTAGGGCTAAGACTAATACCCTAAGTGCTAGAGAGTGAGGAATCCCTAATAAGGTGACTAAACTCAACTACTATCTTGTTCTTTTTATTGTTTGTGGTGAAATTAGGGTTTGTTGTGGGAACTTCTATCTTGTGATTTTATTGTTTGTTGGACAATTTGAGATTTGTTGTTGGATTTAGCACTAGGTCCTCAACACATAACTTCTTTCATAATTGCTTATATAAGTAACCATAAGACCCAAAACCTTAATTTGCTAGGAAAAGCCTAAATATCCGTCACATCCAAGACCAATTGCTTTGCCACGTGGCTCAAGCACACCAAAACACATAACAAATTCAAATATAATCATATAGAGGGCCTCGACTCAGACAAATCTGGTAAACTAGCTCTGGTACTATATCGATAACTATTAGATTGCTGTTAGGAAATGACCCAAAAGATGGTACATAGCTCTCTAACAACTTATCCTTTGATATCTATTATCTCTTGATTTTCTTGTTCATGCAGTATCATCGAATGTAGTTTACTTTACAATTCATGAGGAGCTTGATTAAGTATCCTGTTTCTTGTGTACTTGTTAGGTGACATAACTAAACTGTTGACACCCCGTTCTTGGGATATGACTTGATAACTCTTTCATTTTCCTTTTTATGTTTACCATAGATTTGCCGCATATGGTGCAACCAAACGCAGTGTGGTGCATTTAACAAAATCATTACAGGTATGTCTTCATCTTGTTTTACAAAGATAGAGTGGCGTCGAATTGCACTAGAAAAGAAAATGTTGCAACTGCTAATTATTTTCAGTTACTGCCCCTACTCCTTGATGTTGTTATTAAGTTTAAGGAATTTTTTTGATGTAATCTGCCTAGGACCTGTACCTAGACAATAATAAATTACAGCAGTATCTGTTTGTAACACATATTAGGAAATGAGCATGAGGTGTTGTGAATAAAAGTGAGGAAAACTGTTTCTTACTGAATTACAGTGAACAACTAGTCAAAATTAGGTTTTGTAATGCAATGTCTAGATAATAGTTTCTTTGATCATATAATTACAAACATGATACAAAAGGTTCTCTTTTGTCAGTCCATGCTGCCTGTTTACCATTCATTTTGATTAATAGGATGATTTATGTGGTAGCTAGCACATGAACTAGTGCATGAAAGGCATTCAAATATATTCATAAAACCTAGTCTAAAACCCTCGTAACCCAGGATAAACTTTCTTACTCTCATTTCCCCATCCTTCAACAAATCTCCTAAATATATAGACATAAATTACTTGTAAAGCAAGGAGACCAGTGCTTGTCAACTATGTTGTATGGATACAGATACGGGTAAGGGAATACGACACGATACGGGGATACGATAAATCTTCAAAAATTAGGATACGGATACGGTAAGATACGGCAATTAAAATAATATATAAATATATTTAAAACATAAATAACTTCATTCATAGTTAAACCAGTCAATTCATAAAACATCATTTCAATAAAAAAATAAAAGTAAAAACTCATAAAACATATTCTTAATTCCTCTTCTTCTTCTTCTTCTCTCTTTTTTCTTTTCGGAACAGGTAAAGCGATTGGAAATACGATTTTGAACGAAAAAAAAATCTAGATCGATTGAAGTATTCAGACAAAATCTTTAAAATTCAAACAGCCTTTGAAGTCAAACATATCCCAAGCGTATCCTAACATATCCTAGCTGTATCCTTCGCGTATCTGAAAGTCAAACAGCCCCTGAAGTCAATGGATACGAGTATTCTGATTTGGATACGCGTATCTTCGAGTATCCTCGCGTATCTGAGTATCCAATACAGATACGAGTGGGATACGTGAAGGTTTGGAGTATCCGTGTTACCCTACTTGTCAACCTAGAATTATTGTTTTACCACTAGGAAAATGTACTAACTTTTCCTATTCTTATATGGAATATAATAGAAGCCATATCCCAACATCATAACATTTGTGTTGCCAATTGTTCATGCATGCTCTGCATAAATCATTTTAAGGGTTATTTTTAAATTCAACTATATGCAAAATACTTTGCAGATTTGCTGCTAGAACTATCCTAGATGCTTATTGACATCGACTATTAATTTTAATAGTTATATGGTGACATTTTCACAATTTGATGCGATAGGGAAGTAGAGAGACAGTTAGACAGGATGGGTTTTACTCTAGATGCAGATTGTCAACCCAGGGTAGAATGAGATTGTGAATTATCTTTTTAACAAAGATGTTGCCGCATTTAGGAATTTTAGTTGTAACATAATGAGAATGGAAAGACTGCTATAAGCACAGTAAATAAACTATTTATTATGCTAGAATTGGACATGCAGTGGTTCATTGTGGCTTAATAAAAATGTTTCATAGCTGGTTCTTGTTGTGCTGTTAAGTTCAGAAGCAAGTGCCCGATTATGAGATCTCATAGTGTACTAGTCTCTTTTACATTTCTATTGATAAGATGACTTCGATAACTATCTAGTGCCAAACCAGATGTGAGAAAAGAGTTAGATAATTCATCAGTTCTCAGGATATTCTCATCATTATCAGGGTTATTAATGACCTTTAATTATATTATATACAGATGGCAGAACTGGAGCGAATTACAGCGAAATTGACTTTTTGTTTTTCATTTATTACTTCAAATTTCTGTTCTCTATGTCTCATCTGTATAAGCAGAATGCACTTAATTCTGGTTTTATTTTTTCAAATGTCTTTATTTGTATTTTTTTTTTCTATTGGACTATATTATACGTAATGCTGACTCTGTTGATATTCTTATTCGATACAGGCAGAACTGCAAATGCAGGAAGATAAAAATGTTGTGGTGCATAACTTGTCTGTAAGCTTTCTTGTGGTCTAGTAGTTCAGATGATTATTGACTTTTAAATTGGTTTTATTCATTCAGCTTCGCACTAGATATTGTTAGATTTTCCATTTTTGCCTCATTGACAAGTTTGTATTCCCAAATATGTGACATGTTTGTTGACAAGGGTGGAGCCTGAACTTAAGTGGAGAACCAAAAGAGAGAAAGAGAACTTAGGAGAAAGGAGATAAAATTAGAAGAAATTGGGGAAGAAAAGTTCCGTTTATTTCATATTCATCAAGTCCGCTAACAAAAAGTTTCCAACGTCTTTATAGTGGCAAAAGAGAATCCTAAATGTTTAAAAATCAAACTAAAGAAGGTAACAATCTACCTTCCAAAGTTATAAAAATATAATTTAAACATGGAAATTAAAATTATGTAAATAGAAATGGAAAACACAACACTAATTAAAATCAAATCTTCTTCTGACGACATATTTGCATACCTCCTTGGAATGTTCTAGATCATTAAATTTTCATGGGCTTGTAATATGAATAAGCAATTAAGGGTGACTCTTTTAATAGTGTAATATATAAGATATATTATTTTTAAAACAAAATTTATGGAGCTAGGAAGGGCTATGGGCCAGCCTTGTCTAATGTGGCTCTGACATTGTTTGATGACATCTTTTTAATGCATTCTCCCCTTTGGTTTAGGTTAAAAGTATTTACAAATAATGGTAGTGTGCTGATATTTATATTTTGTTCAACGAATGAAGTATTCATCTAAATTTGCACCCCAAGAATATATCTTCTCTACTAATGAGCATGTATTATTACATATTTATTACCCTTTAAATTTAGATCGATAGTTACATTATCTTTTATTTTATTTTATTGATATCAACTTTGATGGTATTATCCGTACTGATCACATCAGAAAGTGTGGGTTTATAGAGAGTACAAGGTGTGCTATGCTTAATATTTTCATGAGTTGATCATTTTGTGGTTCTAAGGTTATTCAGTTGGATGTCCCTTGCCATGAACATGCTCACTTTTTGTTTTCTTTATTTCTTTTACTTGCTTTTACCTTCTGTATTGGTTTGGCACAGCCAGGAATGGTGACAACTGATCTTCTCATGTCTGGTGCTACTACCAAGCAGGTTTAATATTTTGTTCCAACCCTTGTCATTGTTGTGTGTTGGTTGTCCACTCCTTGTCGCCATTCCTCTTTGACCTAAAATAAAACATTTGGTTTGTGCAGGCCAAGTTTTTCATTAATGTTTTAGCAGAACCAGCTGAAGTGGTAATATTTTGTTCACCGCCCTAACATATATATATATATATATATATATATATATATAAAAGCAAGTTTTCATGATGAAATTATTTTACATATTAGATGACAATTGTGTTTCACACGAGCCATATCCATGTTTAGTTAGTGCTCATCAAAATACATTAATTATGCACATACGGCTAACCTGAGTCAAAACTGTAGTGTATATTCTGAAATATGAAACTCATTATGTACATCCTTCATATCCACAGTCTCTGCTTGCTCAACATTGTATATTAAATGGTACAGCTTTTCTTTGTGTAGGAGACACTTAACATCTGAGAAAGAAACTTTGGGGAATATAAGTGGTTTGAAAGCCAATTTTGTACATATGTTAACAAAACTGTTGGTAAAATACATAGACAGGTTTCTGAGAGATGAAAATGCATTGCTTCTCGTTCATATCATGTTGTGTCTCTTCTTGTTTGTTGGTTTTTCTTATACTGTTGAATGGTGGGTCACAGGTTGCAGAGTATCTTGTCCCCAGAATCAGATCCATCCTCACCAATGGATCAACAAGGCCAACATACCTTCGTTTTCTCACCGGAATAAAAGCCTATTCGCAGATATTCTCGGTGAGTGAAAGACTTAAAATTCTCTCTTTTGGTTGAAAGTGATTCATCTGAGCTCAACTATGACAATCAAATTATTTTCGTAAGAAAATTACTGGGCTGTCATTGTATTTTCATTTTTCCGTTATTATGCAGAGACTTGCTTTTGGTGCAAGGAGAAACAGATATGTGCTTGAAGATTGAATAGCATTCAACATGGGATGAATATGTCCGAATTTAAAGAAGCACGGTAATAGAAGTTGAGCTATCAGCACTTCAAAGGAAAAGGAATTTAATACCGTATCTGTATGTAAGCTGTACATTTATGTTGTACCGTATCTGTATGTTGTACATTTGTTTCACACCGTTGGAGCCACTTGGATTTCAGTGGAAATTTAAGTATGATTTAAACTCATTAACTTCTAATTAAGATGGGGAGCTTGTGTGGGTGTTGCTTTGGGACTTTGCCATTCGATGCCAAATTGATATTAGTTTGGATCTATTTAGTAGATATTGTCCATTCTCGGGTCACAGGCATTACACAAACTTCATCTGCATGGTTGAATTTGGTGCTGTTTGGTTAGGCGGTTATAGGGCTGTATTGGATATAAAGGGGGGGTTAGCCGGATAGGTTAAACCCGTGTTTGGTGTGGCCATCCCATTGGATATGGGTATTTAATGAATTTTGATTGGATTTTTTTTTATATTGGTGAGAAGTCAAAAAATGAATATACTTGTGGAAATTCATTTTTTTTTTTTACGCCCAATGAAAACATATAAAGTATGTCACGGGAAGAAAACATGTCAAATCATGCAAAAGCCCCACCCAGATGAACTCACCCGTGACGATAATGGCAGCCCATAGAAGATGAGAAAATGACTGGTTTGTGAACGATCCTCATGTCTCAAATCGATTTCTAGAAAATGACTGGTAGGTCATAGGTGTGGTTTATGTATATAATTGAGTTTGAGTTAGGGTTTTCATTTTAATAGAAAATTGAGTATTTAAATAATAATTTTAGTATTTAATAAATATATATCTTTCTATAAAGTTATTATTGACAATTAGATTGGGAGTTTATAATAACAATTATATCTTTTAATTGAAAATTTTAAATTCTCCATTGATTTGAATTTAATAATGGATCTAAAAAAGTGTTATAAGACATGAAAAATGTTTTCAATCATTTAATAACTCATTGATATTAATATAGTTAGTATTTGGTTAAAATAAATAAATAACATTGGGAGTTGCTTTTTGGACCTTATTTATAGTAATTGACCTTCGTTAAATTCTAGTAAACTTCGGACCTAACTACTATTTTAAAAGAAAGATGAAAATTATTTTGGTTCTTATCTTTTTTTTAAATTATGATTTTTTAACCGATCTTTTCTCTCTCGTGTGGTCCCTAAATTTTTATAAATCCATCACCTTGTTTTCTCTGACCAAATTTTTACTGTCAAACATAACTAAATATGTATAATTTTGTTTTTAACTTTAATTAATTTGGTTGAAAATATGATTTTGTTCTTTATTTTTTAAAATTTAGCAAATTAATCTTAACTTGTACATCCAATAATAATATAATATGTGCCATCAATTTTTTTAAAAAAATTTAAATTATAAAATATACAAAATTTATAAGATACCTTAAAAAGAATTGATGGACATTAGAGATCCAATCTCCACTAAGAACAAAAATAAATTTTGAAGAACCCAAAAGGGTACTTTGAAGAATTCAAAAGGGTATTTTAAAGAATCCAGATCTGGGTTCTTTGAAGAACCTAGACTCTTCGAAGAACCCAAAAATTGGTTCTTCAACGAACCTACTTCTAGGTTCGTTCTTCGAAGAACCCAGAATTGGGTTCTTCAAATTTTTTATTTTTTTGGTTCTTAGTAGAGATCCAATTTAGAAATTATATTTTATAATTGTTATTTTATAAAAAATATTTTTTTTTAAATAAATCTTAACTGTCATTCATCTTAACGATAGAAGGATGATATTTTTTTAAAAAAAAATTTAAAATTTTATTTAATAAAATAAAATTTAAATAGGATAAAAATACAAAAATACCCTTATGCATGTTAAGTTTGACTAAAGTTGACTAACGGCAGGGGAAGTTTTTGTCAATAAACCCAAAAGTTGAATCCGTCTATAATTGAGCAAACCTCAGAGGAGGTAGGTGTTATTTACTTATATATATATATATATATATATATATATATATATATATATATATATATATATATATATAAATTTCATTAATTAAAATTAAAAAATAAAATAAATTATTAGAGTAACAAAAACTCTAATTAAAAAAATGTTAGCAGCCTCTCATGAATGCGGCTCCTCCACATAACTCCAGTGAGGAGGTCGCACCTCCTCTCCGATTTGGGGAGGAGGTCGCGCCTCCTCTCCGATATGAGGAGGAGGTGTGTGCCCATATCTGCTATGGGAAGAGATGAGACCTCCTCCCCAACAGCCAGCTGTCGGGCAGGAGGTGCGGCCTCTTCCTTGAGTTTTTTTTTGTTATGGTAGGAGTCTCCTCCATTTTTTTTTATTTTTTATTTTTTTTTATTTATTTATATTATTTTGAGTTGTTATCATTTATTTTTAAAATTAATTTTTTATGTAATTTTTCCTCCTAAATTGTTATTTTTGTGTGTAAAGACTGAAGTATCCCTAAAACAGTTAAATTTGACTAATTGTTAACTAATAGAAAGATTAAATTGATGAATTTTTAAAAATTTAGGAACCATACGAGTTAAAAGATAAAAAAAATTGATAAAAAATTTATAATTTAAAAAAATAGATAAGGAGAAAAATGATTTTCGTTCTAAAAAAGGAATATATTTTATAGAATTATAACACCCACCTCCCCTAAAGTTTTGCCAACTACAAGCGGAGTAAACTTTATCGTTTATTGACAACGACCTCCCCTGCCATTAGTCAAAGTCCGTTAGATTTAACAGTTGACCAGGTTTAACCGTTAAAAAAATTAAAATACTCCTAAAATAATATTTAAAATTATTAATATTTATTAAATAAAAAATAAAAATAAGTTTAGATCTCCACCGTCCATCTCACCTGTGATGGACAGTGGAGATTTTTTCTTTTCTTAAAAAATAAAATTATTATAAAAAATTACTCTTCTAAGAACCCAGTTCTCGATTCTTCAAAATTTTTTTTTTTTGTTCTCAGTGGACATTCAATCCGTCCATTAATCTTGATGGACAATGGAAATTCAATCTGGAGATTGGATCTCCATCTACTAAGATTTATTTATTTATTTATTTTTATTATTATTTTTTAAAAAAATTAAATAAATTATAACCGTCCATTATCTTAAAGATGGAGGGATGAGATTTTTCTTAATTTTTTAATTTTTATTTAATAAAATACAATTTAAAAAGTATGAAAAGATGAAAATACATTTGTACATATTAAATTTGACTAAAGTTAATTAACGGTAGATGATATCTTTATCAATAAACGATAAAATTAATTACGTTTATAATTAAAAAAAACTCCATGGTGAGTGGTATTAGCTCTATTTTATATAATAATGTGCCTTGTTGTAGCACTTTTTATCTTCAGCCTTCGCTTTCTCGTGAAACACTGGCAACTCACATTCATTTGTTTTTATTAGTCCTATAATATTTATATACATATTGCTCTTTGATGTGTCCTTTTCTTGGAAAATAAAATTTGATTCTATCTACTTTTTTTTTATAACTTATAACCTTTATTGGACCGAAATAGAATTTTAAACTTGCTATCCTCCAGTCTAGCTGGCAAAAATTTGCCTCCGTGAAAAATATAATTCATTCAACCGATCTAGGTATAATAGACCCCATATTTTCTTTTTCTTCTTCAATCCCTTCTGCATTCTCAAAGGTACCCCTCCCTCTCTTTCAAGAGGATTTGCAGGAACACCTAACAACATATCTTTATAGGTCAAGGAGTCTCCTAAAATTTCTATTTCGATGA
The DNA here is from genome assembly GCA_003430845.1 of Xanthoceras sorbifolium. Classification (NCBI taxonomy): domain Eukaryota; kingdom Viridiplantae; phylum Streptophyta; class Magnoliopsida; order Sapindales; family Sapindaceae; genus Xanthoceras; species Xanthoceras sorbifolium. The sequence goes on from QUWJ01001472.1 coordinate 17,120, forward strand.
ACCGTCCAGTAATACTATACATCTCAATTCGAATTTTTTCTCATATATATAGCAGTTGAGGTGTCAATTAATGAATGAATTTATATTAATGATGATTAATCTCACTTATTATGTTAATCTATTTATTAATTGCCACCTCAATTGCTATGTGTGTTGCAATGAAAGAGTTGAGATGTATAGAATTAATCATGATTGATCTTACTTGCCATCTCAATTTCAGGTGTGTTTAGAATAATATTTTAAATATAATTAACTATAATGTTTAATATTCAATTAAAAAATAAATTTAAATTAATTTATTGTGTAGTAATATGTATATAAAAGAGTTTTGATAATAAAAAAATGGGTGAATTGCACTCAAGTACCCTGACTTTTATCATAATTGCACGCTTAATGCCAGTTTTGCCATAATTGCACTCTAGTACCTGGTAATCCGTTGACCACCGTTAGGATAACGGTTGACCAAACGGATTCAGGGGTAAAATGGTCTTTTACGTTTAAATTTATTTTTAAAAAATTTAAAAAATCATCCAACCAATAAGAACATGCCACGTCATATTTTAATTAATTTTAAAAAATATTTTTTAAAAAACCAAATCAAAAAAAAAAAATTTGAAAATTTTTTTGAAGAACACGAACCCAGAAATCTGGGTTCGTGTTCTTCGAGCACGAACCCAGATCTGGGTTCGTGCTCGAAGTACGAACCCAGAAACTGGGTTCGACCGCGAACCCAGTTGCTGGGTTCGCGTTCGAACCCAGCATCTGGGTTCGCGTTCGAACCCAGAAATCTGGGTTCGCGGTCGAACCCAGATCTGGGTTCGACCAGGAACCCAGAAATCTGGGTTCGTACTTCGAGCACGAACCCAGATCTGGGTTTGTGCTCGAAGAACACGAACCCAGATTCGTGTTCTTCAAAAAAAATTTCAATTTTTTTTTTTTTTTGATTTGGTTTTTTAAAAAATATTTTTTAAAATTAATTAAAATATGACGTGGCATGTTCTTATTGGTTGGATGATTTTTTAAATTTTTTAAAAATAAATTTAAACGTAAAAGACCATTTTACCCCTGAATCCGTTTGGTCAACCGTTATCCTAACGGTGGTCAACGGATTACCGGGTACTAGAGTGCAATTATGGTAAAACTGGCATTAAGCGTGCAATTATGATAAAAGTCAGGGTACTTGAGTGCAATTCACCC
>QUWJ01000470.1:0-21947 GCA_003430845.1 Xanthoceras sorbifolium
CTATGAATGTGCAATTACAGTTGAATCCAGATAGCGCCTTGCTAGCTGAGTTGAGATGCAGACCAAGTTTAAGGATATTATTAAAATCTCCCCTGTAGTTTGATGTATTCGTCAAATCCCCCCTAGTTTCATTAATGGCCAAAATCCCCCCTATAGTTTGGTTTATTCATCAAAATCCCCCCTGCCGTTAGTTTTAATTACTAAAATACCATTGACCGTTACTTTTCAGTTAGTAATATTATTAAAATACCCTTCTGATTTATATATTAGTCAAAAGTTTCTCATAGTTTCATTTATAATCAAAATTACCCCCATAATTTTATTTTATAGTCAATTTTTCTCCTACCATCAATTTTAATTACCAAAATATGTTTAACCATTAACTTTACATTCTACCATCAAATATGTTTTTAAAATTTGATCTCTAATGTCCATTAATATCGAGGATGATGGAAATTCATCTTTTTATTTTTAATTATTTTTAATTTTTTTGTAATTTTTTAATAAAAATTTCTCCACCGTCTCCACCGCTCATCTATGGACGGTGGAGATCTAACTTTTTTATTTTATAAATTTTTAATTTTTTAATATTTTAGATTTGATCTCTAATGTCCATCGTAATATAGAGATGGATGGTAGAGATTAATATTTTTTTTTTAACTTTTTAAATTTTTTTTAAAAAATTGTATTTGTGATCTGCACCGTTCATCTATGCACGGTGGAGATCCAATTTTTTTAGATTTTTAATATTGTAAATTTGATCTCTAATATCCATGATAATATGGAAATGGACGATGGAGGTTCATCTTTTTATTTTTAATTATTTTAAATTTTTGGAATTTTTTTTTAAAAAAAATTGTGTTATAGACTGTGAAGATCCAACGTTTTTTAAATTTTTAAATTTTTATATTTGATCTCTTATGTCATCATATTATGGACCTTAGAGATTCATTAATATTATAAAATTAAAATATTTTAATTTAATTTATACAGATATTTATCTTTATATCCTTGATGCCCTAAAATTTTTAACATAAAATTATAGTTAAAAGTATTTTTACAATTAAAACTGAGGTAAGGGAAAAATTGACTATAAATGAAATTATGGGGGTGATTTTGATCATAAATGAAACTATGGGAAACTTTTGACTAATATATCAAATTAGAAGGGTATTTTAATAATATTCCTAACTGAAAAGTTAACGGTTAATGGCATTTTAGTAATTAAAACTAATGGCAGGGGGGATTTTGACGAATAAACCAAACTACAGGGGAGATTTTGGCCATTAATGAAACTAGAGGGGGATTTTGACGAATACATTAAACTGCAGGGGGATTTTAATAATATCCCCAAGTTTAATTCAGCAGATAGCAGAGAAACAAAGCAAGATGATAGAATTCAGATGATATGTAAACAGATCCCAGAAAGGAAGCATCCGAATTTCACAATTAGAAATGATGGTGTTGTGTGTTTCAGAGACAGGATATATGTTCCGAACGATGAAGAATTGAAAAAGATGATCCTGACAGAGGCACACAGTAGTCCGTATTCGTTGCACCCATATAGCACAAAGATGTACAGAGATTTAAAAACTCAGTATTGGTGGTCTGGGATGAAGATAAATATAGTAGATTTTATGAATAAGTGCATGACCTGTCAATAGGTGAAAGCTGAACACCAAGTTCCATCAGAATTGTTACAGCCAATATCAATACCTAAATGGAAATGGGATTGTATCACGATGTACTTTGTCACAGGATTGCCATTCACTCGGAGTAAACATGATGCAATATGGGTGATAGTGGACCGACTGACGAAGTCAGCACATTTTCTACCCGTCAGAACTGATTATTCACTGGATCGACTGGCAGAATTGTATATAAAAGAAATAGTCATATTGCATAGAGTACCTGCATCAATAATATCATATCAAGACCCAAGGTTTACATCTAGATTCTAGAAGAAGTTTCAAGAAGCTTTGGGTACTCGATTGAGTTTTAGTACAGCCTTCCATCCGCAGACAGACGGACAATCAGAAAGAGTAATTCAGTGCTAGAAGAAATGCTCAGGAGTTGTGTAATTGACTTCGAAGGAGTTGGGCTGATACCTTCCATTGATAGAATTTGCATACAACAACAGTTACCAATCGAGCATAGCAATGGCACCATATGAAGCACTGTATGGAAGGAAATGCATGACACCAGTATGTTGGACAGAGTTGGGAGAAGACAGGCTAGGCCCAGATTTGATTAGCCAAACTGAGAGAAGGTAAAGATCATCAAGGAAAGACTGAAAGTTGCCTCTGACCGACAGAAATCATATGCAGACTAGAAAAGAAAAGATATAGAATATGAAGTCGATGAAAAGTTTTCCTGAAAGTATCTCTATGGAAGAGAGTGCTCAGATTTGGCAGAAAAGGGAAGTTAAGTCCTAGGTTTATTGGCCCATATGAAATCATTGAACGTGTGGGACCAGTCGCCTACAGACTTGCCTTACCTCCTAAACTAGAGAAGATTCATAATGTCTTTCATGTATCAATGCTGAGGAGATACAGATCTGATCCTTCCCATAGAGTCCAGGCTGAAAGTATTGAAATACGACCAGACCTGACATACGAGGAGGAACCAGTGCAAATTCTTGATAGGAGATTAAAGAACTACGAAACAAAAGAATTCCACTGGTGAAAGTCCTCTGGAGGAATTATAATATAGAAGAGGCTACTTGGGAGAGCGAGGAAGTAATGAGACATCAATATCCTCAACTATTTGACTGAGGTAAATTTTGAGAACGAAATTTCTTAAGAAGGGAAGAATTGTAACATCCGTATTTTCATTAATTATGAAAAATGCCCATAAGTGTGTTTATTTGGATTAATTTTTAGGTATACAAGCAGACTAGGCGGAGCGGTCCAGAAGGAATGCATGAAAGAAAAAAAAATATTGGCAGTGAACACCGCAACCAGTCCCGCGACTAGGGATCACGATGAGCAGCTCGCGGTGAAATTGTTAATTTTGGACAGTGAGCACTGCGATCAGTCACCGCGACCACAGCTCGCGTGAAAATGATAATTTTAGGCAGTGAGCACCGCGATCAGTCACCGTGACCAGGGATCACGATGAGCAGCTCGCGGTGAAAATGTTAATTTTGGGCAGTGAGCAACGCGACCAACATCGCGATGAAAGCGGTGAAAACACTCAAGTGAGCAACGCAACCAGGTGGCGCGACCATAGGTCGAGAGGAGCGGTCGTGATGGTCCAAATTTTATAAAAAAAATAAGAGGCGGTGGAAGCTTCACGAAGAAGCAAACAGAAATAGAGAGAGAGACCAGGAGAAGAAAAAGAAAAGAGAAAGAAAAAGAAGTAGAGGAAGAAAAAAAGGGAGAAAAGAAGAAAAAAGAAGAAAGAAGAAGAAGAGAAGAGGAAGAGAAAGGGAAGAGAGAAGAAAAAGAGAAAGAAAAAGAGAGAGAAAGAAAAAGGAAAAAAGAGAAAAAAGGAAAATCCAAAAAAGAAAAGTTCGTAAAAACGTATCTAGGTTGGTGTACATTGATTTCTGAAATCATTTTAGTTATGTGTTTGATGTAAAGAATTTGGAGACATATTTCTAGATTTCGGATAATCGTATTTTATTTTATTTTGTTTATTGTTTGAAATAATTATGGAATCTTTGAGTATTATTGACTTTTGTGATATCGTATGTTTTCAAACATATTTTACGAATATTAATTTATGAATATTGTTGTTATTGAATTGATGGGATATTTTTAAAGTAAAGTTATTGATTTGAAATGAATTGATATGAAAATTGGAAATTTTGTATTGAAACGGCCCTAGGATACTTGGACATAGAAAACGGATATAGAAGGTTGGTATACCAGCTGAGTTATTTCAGCAGTGCTGCACCGTTATTATTAGTGACAGTTGGACCTTGCAGGGCAAACTTTTCATAGACCAGTTTAGGCGAATCCCGGAGGTGGACGTCACACCGATATTGATATTATGTACCTTCCTAAGGATGGTTCAAGCCCCCAGTGCCGGTCCTAGGTAGGGAGTTATTTCAGCCTATATTCCAGTCCAGAAAAGTATGTTGAGTATACCAAGGGCCAGGATTGAAATGAATGGAATAAATGGTTTGAAAGCGAATTTAGAAATTGATTTCGTACGATTTATTTCATTAATTAAGTTAAATAATGCTATGTTTTTATATTATGTCCTGATTATATTTTATTTTGAAATTTATTTTGTGATTTTGATAAATAAGTTTAGTGTACACCCACTAGATATGCTTAGCGCGTTGATTTTATCACGCGTAGGTAACAGAGATACCAGCGGAGAAAAAGAATAGAGAGGAGGTACCTGCAGATAAAGATTCAGAGTCTTTGTTGTATATCATTTAGTTAAGTATGTATATACAGAAAGTTTGTAAATTTGTCATAAATATAAGTTTTATAAATATTTGTTTAATGATTTATGTTTTTTTCAAAGTTTTGTAAATATTGTATAAGTATTGTTTTATTTGAAAATGTTTGGAAAAGTCGCACTATACGGTAGAGTGCGCATTTGATTGAGAAATACAATTTGAAGTGTTGACATTATATTATTTGAATATTGTTGAAAACAGGATTTTGGAAGGTCTGAAAAACAGAGGAAACTCTGGCAAAATTTTTTCAAAATAATTTTGGATGGGCTCACTATACAAAGGGATTTTAAACCATCAATTGTTTGGTTTTAAATGGTTTTCAAATTATAAAGTGAGTTAAGTAAAGTTTTGAAAACTGAGTAGCGCTCCTTGGACCGATCCAATTGGGTCAGGTCAGGGGGTGTTACATTCAAGATACTAGCTCAATTGGTACTCAGCTTGGTAAGAAATGGTACTTATGGACAAGTACCAGGTTCGAACCTTGATGGGGGGAGGCGAAGCAAAACCGTGAGGGCAACGTTGGCGGGTGACCTCAAAAGCAGCCCCGGACGACCCAAAACGGACAGTACCTTGTGAGTGACCGTTGGACCTCGCGGGACAAACCTGGCATAAACCAGTGTAGGTGAATCCCGGAGGTGGACATCACATAAATGGTTGTTTTAGTATTATATAAAAATCGAAAAGCCTAAATTTAGTCACATAAGAGTTGAAATCAAAGATAAGAGAAACAAAAATGTTAGACGAGAGCTTTAAAAGAAACTTGCCATGACATTTTAATATAAGATGAATAAATTTAGCCTTGTAAGTTGTATGTTTAGTTAGTAAGAAGTTCATTTTTAGGAGTTATAAAAAGTAAAACGATCAAGCTAATTCAAAAAGAAAATAACTCAACATTGTTAAAAGGGAACATTGTATAAACTTCCCCTGAGTTTAGATAATATTGCATTCAGTGATAATTTTTACTATAATTACACAAATATTCTCTAGAATCTATTGGCTAACGGGTATACTAATTGTTGACTAACTGATTCAATGGGTTGATTATTGAATCATTTTTCATTTTGGTCAAATTACCCTTCAAATGACCATTTTTTAGTTAGGGTAGTCAAATTGTCCTTCAAAAAGTTATTTAATAACTTTTATTGAAAATTAAATAACAATCCAAAGAAATTTGTTCATTTTTTTTGGTTTAAGGTTAGTCAAAAGTCAAATTAAACTATGGTCAACAAATTCTATGAGATGTTTGTATAATTATAGTAAAAGTTATTACTGACTCTAATATTACCTAAATTTGGGAGAGTTTGTGTAATTTTTCTCTAATTAAAATAAGGGCGAATTGCAATAGAGTACCCTAACGCTTAACCATATTGTAATGAAATCGTGAGTTTAGCTTTAATTACACATTAGTACATTCCTTTAGTTGACTTGGTCAAAAACAAAAGTTTGACTAAATTTTTACCTAAAATGATAAAAATACTCCTAGTTAAAATAAAAATATTAACTATAAAAATTAAAAAAATTAAAAATTAAAAAAATTAAATTTTTTAAATGGATGAATCTATTGAAATTATTTTTTTAATTATTTAATTATTTAATTTTAATAATTAATATTTTTTTTATTTTTTAACTAAGGGTATTTTTGTCATTTTAGGTAAACAATTGGTCAAACTTTTATTTTTGACCAAGTCAACTAAAGTAAGGTACTAATGTATAATTAAGACTAACTCATAATTTTATTGTAATATAGTCAAATATCAGGATACTTTATTGTAATTCGCTCTTAATACAATTAAAAAGTAATGGAAAAAGGGCAATCTAGTTCTTGCAACATGGAATGCGTGGATTTTGGTGGTGTACTTCACCTTTGTCCTTTGTCTTTTTCTTGTACTTTTATGTAAGTTGCAATATATTTGTGATGTAAATTCATTAATGCATGTTTATTAAGAAAACAAATTCTTTCGGTTTAGGTTGATTATAATTTCTTGAATTTACAATTATCACTATCAAAAACAACTTGAGTTATTCCAACAATTTATTATTGAGATTTATGCCCTAAAGTTTATAAAAGGTAATGTAAACGAGACATAAATGAAGTATAGTTCTTTATTAGAATAAAAGTGTATTTATTTATATTAATAGATTTATATTATGTGCGAGTAATATCCAAGATTACAGGATGTAATCTCAAACTAAGTATATGAATGTCATATATAGAAGGATTCAGTTTGAGACGTGCAATCTAAAGAGTTCGTACAGAGAAACAAAGCTGGGTACTTTATTTATGGTTGATCTACTGCTGCGGTCCATTTTGTAGTGTACGGTTATCTTATCCTAGACTGCTCATAGTTAGGAGGCAAGAAGTTGTCTTCTCCGCTTGTCTGCGATCTCCATCTCAATATATGTAATGTGCCCACATGTGCATTATCAGATCGCAGGTCATAGCTTGAAATACTTGATGGTGAATCAAGAAAAGCAACAAAGTTAATTATAGTTTAATAATTCTACACACCACACACACAACATTATATATTATATATTAAACACGATATTTTTGAAAAAGAGTTTTCTAACAAAAGGAAACACATTTAAAACCTCATGATTCCTTCCGCTCCGTTTTAAAAAAAAAAAACAAATCTATTTTTTTTCCTACAATTGATATCAAGAGCCATTGGTTCTTTTGTTTTTGTATATACGTGAAAAAGAAAAACTACAATCTTTATTGTTCTTAATTTTCTTTTATAATTCTTGATATGTATGACATATGTAGGCACCATCTAGGGTTTGTATGATTTATATATATAATTGTTTTATAAATTCACATGGATGATTGTTAATTATATGGTGTCATAGGTTTAGGATTTTTTATTCTTATTCTTGATATAGCCGAATTGTTCTTGGCTAGTTTTGTATATATTTTTTCTATTGTATTATATTTATTATTATTATTCTATATGGCACGGACTGTATGTGTATACAAAGGATACAAAAAAAAAAAAAAAAAAAGATGGAAAACATCAAGGGGCAACAGCCCCTACGCGTGCAACCTCAAGCTGCTGCGTGCATAGCGCGTTTGGGGCTTTTTGTGTGGCTTTTTAGCAGATGAATTTTACTGCATATTATCTAGAAAATATTGTCGAATATTTTTTCTAGAAAGATGGCAGAAAATCATAGCGAAAAATGGTAGCCAAAAGCTGCCTACGTGCGTGTTGCGCGGCTGCACGCACGAAGTGTGCGTACAGCTGCCGTTGCTGGCAGTCGCGTCTTCACGTGCACTACGGTTGTTTTGGGCCTTGTTTAAACCTTGGATACGTGTTAGGGTAATGCCCTTGGTACAAAGATGGCATCCCATAGAAGTTGTGCGCAATTTTGCGCGTGTGCGAATTTAAGGCTTGCAAAACAGTAATCTAATGGGCTTCTTGGACATCCATACCTTACTGAATTCAAGTGATGGGCCTTAATATTCAATCCATGAGATGGAGTCACTTAATGTAAATCAAGTTGGACTTGAAAGGGAGCCTAATACGAAAAGTGGTGGACTTAAAGGCGAAGAATTATAAGAAAAATCAAGGAATGCCTTAGATTAAATTTAGTATTTGTTTAAATTAGATAATACATGTCACTTCGGTCATTCATGTATACTTTAAATTTATTTCATGTCATGAATTATTAAACCTTGCATTATAACATGTCATACATAATTGTTATGATGTATATGTTTTATTTTTAATGTGATTAAAATAGTAAACATCTACATAAATGGGTTTTTAGGAGTAAAAACTTAGTAATTCTCATTAACAAATTAATTATTTAATTAAAATATTTAATTAATTAGATTAGTTAGGTCTAATAACTAATTATGATTTATATGATTAGGACCCTAATGATAATTGGACCAAATAATGTGATTTAATTTTTATAGTTAAAACTTGGTACATTCAAATGTAATTTCTAGTCTATTTAAATAGTTTACATAGACTAGAAATCGAATAATAAATTAGATTTTTAATAGTTAAAGTTCGGTAATTTATTATATATTAATAGGGTAAGATTCTAGTAACATACTAAACCTTCCAGTAACTTGAATTTTAATTAGTTGTAAAATCTAAGTAAAACCAGAGATATAGAGTTTAGTAACTCGACCTCATTAAGAAAACCTTAAACTAAAAATAGTGAGTGCATGATATATCTTGCAGTCTCCATTCTTAGTTCAAAAAACCATGAGACTCAACTGGCGCCTCGAGATGACTTTGTTTTCGTCCTCCATAAGGAAGAGTGTCCATGAGAGTCATATTAGGGTTGACTTCCTACCGGATAAGGGTTTCTAAATGTATTTTAGGATTGACCTACCCCAGGACGGCAATTCTCAAGTTATGTTCATAAAATTTGAAATAGCGGGTTACACTCACACGGATTTAATTAAATGGTTAACTAAGAACCTAACTGACTCAAAAGATGATTGAATGATATCAGAATAAAGAGTTATACTGGTATATCATTCGATTGAGAATGTCTTGATCTAACATGCAAGTATTTGACCTACCCCACGGTGACACTTGCTTGTGAAATGTTGGATTGTTATGGCATAAAAACTTCTTTAAGGATATTTATAGTTCATTAAATGTGTTCATGCATCATGTTTAATTTTACGTCGAATATATAGCATATGATATAAATGTATAAAATAAATGATTTTAATTTATTTATATTTAAATTTTTGCAATATCTTCTGCTTTAATTTCAATCCTCACAAATAAAAAGTTAATCGACGATAACTGCACTAAATGGACACACAACATGAATGAAATCATGATCTGGAAAGACGTTAAATTTATGCTTATAGAGGAATTTCGTCCAGAGCTTGCAGCCAACGGAGCACGAATTGTCAGAGGTAAGACTGGTGAGTTTCAAATGTTGCTGATTCATCATCTTCTGGTTTCAAGAAGAGGAAGAGGTCTACTGGCAAAGTAAAGGCTAAGCCCAAGATAAAGAGCACCATAACTAACAAAGTAAAGGGAAAATATTTTCATTGCCACAAGGTTGGTCATTGGAAGAGGAACTATCCACAATACCTCAAGGAGCTCTCCAATAAGAAGAAAGTGAAAGTAAATCAGATTTACTTGTCACTGAATCTTGTTTAGTGAAAGATAATTCTTCAACTTGGATAGTAGATTCAGGAGCCACTAACCATATTTTTGCTTCTTTACATTATATTGATTATTGGACAGAGCTAGAGGAGGGGTCATTCACTATATGCTTAGGAACAAGGGATGTCGTTTTAGCAAGAACAATGTGAGTAGTTAGACTACATTTAATAATCGTTTTCTATTATTGAACAATTTTTATTTCATTCCCTGGATTTACAAAGAATTTGATTTTTGTATCGAGATTGCTTGAATAATTATATCAAGTTTGTTTTGATAATGAATCAGTTATTATTTCTAGAAATGACTTGAATATTTGTTCTGGAATAAATTAAAATAATTTATATGCTTTAAGACCATTATTCATACAATACTGCTTAACATTGAAATGTTTAAGGTTGAAAAACCTAAAACAAAAGATAAAAGTTTCTCCAGATAATGAAACATATCTGTAGCATCTGAGACTTGACTATATCAATCTTAACAGGATAGATAGACTAGTAAAAGGTGGACCTTTATATCAGTTAAGAGCATCACTTTATCTATCTGTGAATTGCTTAGAAGGTAAACTGATCAAGAGACCTTTTACCAGAAAAGGGCTTAGAGCTATGCAACCATTAAAGCTCATACACTTGACGTCTGCGGACCTGTAAGTGTTAGAGTTAGAGGTGGTTATGAGTATTATGTCACATTTATTGACGATTACTTAAGATACATATATGCTTACCTAATGCAACGTAATTCGAAAATATTTAAAAAGTTCAAAGAATTTCGAGCTGAAGTTGAAAATAAATTAGGTAAAACAATTAAAGTTCTACTATCAGATCGTTGAGGTGATATCTCGACCAAGAGTTTGAAAACTATATAGTTGAGCTTAGGATAGTATTCCAACTCACTTCTCCAGAAACAATACAACAGAATGGTGTTGCGAGGAGGAGAAACATGATCTTAATAGAAATGGTGAGATCTATGATTAGTTTCTCATCATAACCATATTCCTTTTAAGGATATGCACTATAGACGCGGCCTACATATTAAATGTAGTTACATTCAAATCTGTTTCTAAGACTTCTCTAGAGTTGTGGAATGATCGTAAAGTTACTTTACGAAATTTTTGCATATGAGGGTGTCCAGTACATGTACTGAAGAACATAAGTAGAAAGTTAGAACCTCGTTCACAGGTATGCCTGTTTGTAGGATATCCAAAGGAGACTAGAGGAGGATTCTTTTATAGTCCTTAAGATAATAAAGTGTTTACATTGACAAACGTAACGTTTCTCGAGGAAAACTATATGAGTGATCACAAACCTTGATCAAATATTATATTAAAAGAGCTAGAACCTGGTATGACCAGTGCTCAGTCAATAAAATTTATTGACAAAGTTGTTGTTCCATCAATGTCTAATAATCAGACGATTCCTAGTTAGAACATATTACAAGAAAAATGACTTTTGGCAACATCCATTTGGCAATGCCCGCATTGCGCGCGTTGCCAAAAGTCACATATCGCAACACACAAAAAATGTATATTGCAGAAGATTCCCACGACAACATGCATATGCACGTTGTTAATGATCAAAGACGTATGACAACGCAAAACATACAAAAGTTGCTAAAAGTCACAAATAGCAACGTACAATGAGCATTGCTATTATCTTATCACTTATGACAACACACAATATTTGCACATTGCTAAAAAGTTGAGATGTTGCAAACGCAAAAAATGTACGTTGTCAAAACACTGATACATTAAGCAACGAACCCGGTCTGAACGTTGTCATAAGTAAATCTATAACAACATTCAATTTTCGTAAGTTGTTAAAAAGTTAATCTTTTGCAACACGCAAGTTGCATGTTGCTTAAAATTTTATATTTGGCAACACGCTAGTTTTGAACGTTGCAGTAAATGTATCTATAGCAATACACAATCTGGCATGTTGCTAAAGGATTGATACTTCGCAACACACTAAAAAGTAATTTGCTTAAAGACTATATTTAACAACACACATTTTGTGAACGTTGCTGTATGTATATATATAGCAACACACAATATTGCATGTTGCAAAAGGGTTGATCTTTTGCAACACGTAATCCGCGTATTGCCTAAAAGATCACATTTAGAAACACACTTGTTAAAAACGTTGCCACAGTTATATCCATAACTTGAATGTTTCTAAAGAGTTAGCAAAATTAATATTAAATTATCCTATTTTAATTAAGCAAATAAAAGTGATATCCATGCATATAATATTTTATAACAATCAACTTTACCAATGTTTGTTGACGAAAACAACTTTATAAAAAATTAACAGCGAACCCTTCCGCTGTTACCGTTGACCGTCAAGTGCTAATAGTTGACATTGACTAAAAGAGTAAAATGGTTATGTGCCATTTAAATTGGGACAAATCACAGCCACCTACCTAGAGTTTGCCTTTTACAGGCGAAATCAACTTATTGAAAAACTAACAGTTAACTCCCCTATCGTTAGTTAACTGTTATAAAATGTTAGTCAACATTGGTCAAAGTCAACTATTTCAATGGCACAATAAGTATATTATTGAAAACAACTTAAGGTTTGCTTTTATATACGCGAATCATTTATTGAAAAATTAAATATATTATTTGTTTTATTGCTAATGAGGGTTTGTTAATAATATAAATTTGGAACAATGACAGAATCGTAAAGTTAATAAGTCAATTTTCAAAGCTTTAATATTTTTCAATAGTTATGATAATTTTAATTTATTTAAAAATAATCTCTCTGAGAATTCATAAAAAGAAAATAATTATGTTTTATGTTAGAACATTTTTAAAAATAATTAATTCGTCTCTTTATTCAAAACAAATATAATATATGTTTATGTATTTAAGGGTGCTATTGGTATTATAATGAGTACTTGTAATAATGATTTAATTTTTAAATTGTTAAATATGAGTGTAGTTAAAATGATTGTGTAAATTATATTTATGAGGGCAATGTTAGCATTCTCTCGGTTTTTCTGTTGAACATATAGATGGGTATTGGGTTGGACCTACACCTATATTATTATTATTATTGTTATAAATTTTATACTGTTTTTCTTATTTTTAACATTATTTTATTATTTATTTCTAAATTTTAACTTTTTTAATTAAAAATAAATAATCAAATTTGTTTTTTTAATATTACATTGTTTATAGTTTAATTTAGATTATTTATATATAGTTTTATATTTAATCAATTTTCTTTTATTTAAATGTAAACATGTGTTTATTTTTAATATTTGTATGCGATTAGATCAAAAATATACCTAGAAGTACTGAGTTTGTTTGTTAGGACTAGATTAAGTTCACTGCTTTAAAAAAAATTCACCAAAAATAAAAGTAGATTCAATGTACATTGGAAGAGCTTATCTACTCGCCAAAAAAGTTTATTTAATCCCAAAAGCTCTTTTCAATTTTTTTTTATGTCGTTTGGTTGCCACCCCAGTAGAGCTTTTAGCGATTAAATAAGCTGTTTTACGTCTACTCGGAGAAGCTCAAATTTTAAGCTTTTCCAAGTAGATCTTTTTGAGCTATTTTAAAAAAATATTAAAATGTCTTATATAACATTAGTATATTTTATAATTCCACAATACCCTTTTAAAATTATAAATCCTAATAACTTAGTTTTTTATCATATAAAACATAACTTCACTGCTCTCAACGCATTGAATTTTTGAAAATTCATCTTTAACTTGTGAGTTTCTTCTATCTTATATCTTTCTAATCACATATATGTTTGTTCTGTTTTTTTTTTATTTTTTCTTTACCGTTGTTGCACATATATGTTTGTTCTACTTTATTTTTATTTTTTCTTTACAGTATGTGTTGCCTTACCGCACATAAATGTTTGTCTTTTTTTTTTCATTATATGTTGTCTTACCGCACATGTGTTTGTTATACTTTTTTTATTTTTTTATTTTATAATATATGTTGTCTGTACATATATGTTTTGCTTTGCTGTTTTTTTTTCTTTTTTTTACTGTCTTTGTTACCGCACTGCCCGCACATGCATAGTTTTATGCGTTCTGCTTTTTTTTTACTGTGCATGATTGTGTATGGTGTTATGGGTTTTTTATTTTATTTTTTCTTTTATAGTATCTGTTGCCTGCATGCTGCACATATATGTTTTGTTCTATGTTGTGTTTTTTTATATATATTTCTTTATTATGTTTAAAATTCTTTATGTCATTTCTGGTAATTTTATCATTTAAAAGAGCTTTTTAAATTTAATACAACCAAACAATTTACAGCTTAAAAGAGTTTTTTTTAATTGACAACCAAACGACCAACGACTTTTCCTTAGAAGCTCTACTTGTAAAAGCTCTACTTTAAAAAGATCTACTCCTAAAAGCGCTACGCTACTCGGAGAATATCTCTGTGTGTGTGTGTGTGTGGGGTTTACGTTGAGAAGCACCATGCCTTAGGTTTACGTTGAGAAGCACCATGCCTTTAGGTATACAAATTAGATGTGTGTGTGTGTGTGGGGGGGGTTTACGTTGAGAAGCACCATGCCTTAGGTTTACGTTGAGAAGCACCATGCCTTTAGGTATACAAATTAGATATGTGTGTGTGTGTGTTTGTGTGGGGGGGGTGGTGGTGGTGGTGGGTGGAGAAGCACCATGCCTTAGGTTTACGTTGAGAAGCACCATGCCTTTAGGTGGGTGTGTGTGTGTGCTGTGTGGAAGCACCAGGCCTTTAGGTGGGTGGGTGGGGTGGGCGCAAGACCAATGCCTTGCGTAGGTATACAACTTTCGAAATTTATTCCTAGTGTGTGTGTGTGCTGGCGCACCATGCCTTGTAGGTAATAGCAACTTTCTAATTTTCCCTAATTTTATTTAAAGATATATTGAGTATTATAGTCAGAAGTGTGTGTGCTGTGTGGTGGGGGGGGGGGGGGGGGGGGGGGGGGGGGGGGGGGGGGGGGGGGGTGGGGGGGGGGAGGGGGGGGGGGTGGGTTACGTTGAGAAGCACCATGCCTTAGGTTTACGTTGAGAAGCACCATGCCTTTAGGTATACAACTTTCTAATTTTCCTAATTTATTTAAATATTATTATAGTATTTATAGCAGAGTCTTTGGTCTCTTGGTTAATTTTAGATCCTCATGTTTTTATAGTAATGTGCAAAAGTTATGTCTGTAAAGTTGCTCTTAATTCATGTTTATAGTATGTGCTTTAACCTTTATTTCACCCATGAAGCTTTTTTCTGCTTGCTCTTCAATGTCTGCATACTCTTAGTTTTTTTTTCTGCTTACTCATCTGTAAAGTGGCTCTTAGTTCATGTTTATAGTATGTGCTTTAAACCTTTATAATGAAAGTGGAGTTGATTTGTTTCATGTGCAGAATTTTGTTCTTTATATGTGCAGAAGTTTTTAGGAACCAAGTAATTTTCGCCTAAAAATAGGAGAGGCTTTCATGGAAAAATGTTTGGTTCGCATTTGGGACCCAAGGACCTTTAACATTGTTCGAATGTTCAAACATGGAAAAGGTTGGTTCAAACAAATGTTTATATATCACTTTGTTGTTTTGCATTTGTCTTCTACTTGTTTAGAACAGATAATTATATCAAAGTAGTGAATCTTTGAAAGCACAAAAGCTTAATGAAAATTTTAATGCTGATTTGGTGGATTTATGGTATCAAACTAAAGAAGGGAGTTAGTTCCAATGGTGCATGACCTTGAAGAAACTCTAGATATTTTCTGTAAGAGCGTAACCAGTTTCCTCTTGTAACTTTTGTTCATTGACACTTATGGAGAGTTGTAGCACATGAGTTATGGAAAATTTAAATTAGCCAAACATACTATCACCTAGACGTAGTGGGAGGGTTAACACAACATTATCGCTATTTAGGTATTGGAGGTACAATGTCTTGTCTCTGATGCAGTGTGGATGATCCATTGACATTTGAACATGCAATGGAAGATTCTAACAAGAGGAACGACTTAAAGCCATGAATCACAAGATGGAGTCCACGCAGTCCAACTCGGTCTAGGAACTTGTAGACTTACCTGATGGGATGAAACCTATAGGGTATATAAGTGGATCTACAAGAGAAAGAGATGATAGACGGAAAGATAGAGACCTTTATATTAGGACTATGCTCAATAGCAAGAGTGTAATATTGTATTTGATAATCTTTTTCGTATTTATAAAGTGATTTATGTTTAACAAATCTTATAGCATTTATAGTAATTGTCAAAAGTAAATAATCATAAGGTTAAGAGACTATGAGAAATAAAGAATTGTTTGTACATCTGGATATGTATGAGGTAAACACAATTCTTTAGTTAGTCTGAAACAACATTCACAACTTAAGATAAATGCTGGGTGCTTTTACCTTGTTAAAGTTGTAGATTCTTTTGTTAGCATTTGAGTGGGATCAAATGTAATATGATGAGTCTAAAATCATCAAAGTGCAGTGTCTTTGGACAAAAAAATCTAGTGCACTAAGTGCATTGAACAGGATCAATGAAGAAAACTTATCCACAACCGTCATGGATAAAAGTACTCAATTGAGACAATCAGAGAGTCTATCTCAATCCTGAGATAAATGATGGACTTATGGTTGCAAGTGTTATCATTTGAGCTGTCAAATGAGTACGATTGTATCGCATAGTCTATCCTCGATATTTTGGTGGTATTCACTTGTTAATCGATAGAGGACTTCATTTATAGATATGGACATCGTGACCGCATTTATTAAATGTGAGTAGAATACTATCATATGAATGTTTTGAGGTATTGGATATTTAAATCTCAACGTTGGGTTTTCAATAGTGACTATTGAAACATGGCTTTTGGACAAGTCAAAATATCCAAGTTCAAAATGTGGTCATATGAGTGAATATGGTAACTAGGAGAGCTATAGGCGGTCTATGAGCTCTTGGTAATTACTGGTATTTTTACGAGAATTCACTTTCTCCATTAAGTTTGTCTAGGGTACGAATGAGTACATAAACTTATTCTATCTTTATTTAAGAGTTCAATTTTAGTTTCTTAGTGGAATGAACTAAAATTTTATATTGGACCTAAGTGAATCATTTGTTGATTGTGATTAGGTTGTATCTATTGAAACTTAAATTTAGATAGCCCGCCAAGATCCCCAATCCACACGAATTTGAATGAATCACTTGTTATTCTACTGGATCATTTATTTGGTCTCTCTTAGAATTGTTTTCGGATTTTATCCAAAAGGTTTGAGAGGTGCGGTCTTGTGTATGATCGAGACACGCGGTAACTTATCAAAATACCTGAGATGGGCGGCCAAGGATGTGTGAATCCTTGGGCGGTTGAGGTGTAATTAGCACTCCATTAATATATTAAGAATATAATTTGCACATTTTAATTAATGGGCTGTTAAATTATATTAATATATTAATTTAAGGCATGTGGACTTGTTTCTTTTTAGTAAGAATGAGTCTAGTTCACATGTGGACTTTTTGTGATAGTCCAATGAAATTAATAAATTGGAAAAACAAAATTAAGCCCATGGTTAAGGCTTGGGCGGCAATAGCTATATTAATTAGCTATTTATTTTGTTTTATTTATTGTGTTAATTAAATGGAAATTAATTTAATCTAATTAATTAATTGTTTAATTAAAAGTCAAATTACTTTATACTAGGAATTGGATTCTCAGTTTCATACTAATAGTGATAGTATGATAAGTATTAAAAACCTTATTTGATAAGGTGATAAATAAAAAGTTTTATTTATTAAATCAAATTAGGAAGTTTTTGATAGCTATCAAAATTCTAAGTTGACTTTTGTGTCAAATTAGGAAGTTTTGATGATGTCATAATTAAATATATCCCATAGATTAATTATTGGATAATGCACTTAAGAGTTGGGATATAATTGAACTTCTGGATTGATAGGTTTTTGGTGAAACACTAATCCTCCCACCTAGAGGAATTCGGCCACCTAAGTAGACCTATTAAGAGGGTTCGGCCATTCAAGGCAATCCAAGCGATTTTGTGCAATTTTGTGAGCTTTGGAAGCCAAGAAAAATCGCTAAAAACTCTAACAAATATGTGTGAGAAATTCGCCCAAGAGAAAAGAGAGCAAGAGCGTTTAGTTTTGATTGTGCACTACTAGCTTTTACATCTAAAAGCTTTGTGCATAATATCGAATTAAGATCACGTGAGTTTCAATCGAGAGATCGTGAATTCAAAAGTGATCGATCATTCTTCATTTTCTTATGAGGGTTTTGTGACTAACAGAAAAAAAAGTTTTTTTATTTATTTTATTTTCCATCGTCAGGTACACAATTAAAAGAAAGGAAGTTCACACTCCAAGGTGATCCACATTCGTGATTGAATTGGAAGATCTTACGGTTTCATCTCGACGCAACATCAATCTTCACAGTTTAAAAGGTACGATACCTTTTTCTTATATATGTTTAATTAGTCAAGGGTTAAGGTCCCTCTTTTTTGGAAAATGTTTTAAACATACCAATCAAGCCTTTTGCGCTTTGGCCGCGTGTTTTTCCTACACTTTAAGGCAAGGCTAGCTGCAAAGGGTTATACCTAAAAGGAGGGGTCGATTATTGATGTACTAATTTTATACTTCACAAGTGTACGAGTCAATATTGTGAGTATAACTTCGGCAAGTACAAAGATCGATCCCACACAGATTGATCACTCAACTTCAATTATAATTCTAATTTAATTAAAACAGAAAATTACCAGTATTTGAATTGATTGGAAGTCTAAAAGTAAAATTAACTAAAATAAGCAATGAGAATTAGGTTTGTGAAAAATGGAAGGAAACTAGGTCATTAATGTTCCAAACATATTTGCTCATGCACCTAACTATATTATGAAAAGGTCTATTCAGATTCAAGATTCATTCTTAACCTATGTATGGTAGTTACCTCTCGGTCAAGTACTTAACCAGGTGTTCCTAAAATGATTGCAGCTACCGTTAGGTCATGAATTCAGCAATTAACATCAGGAACCCATTAAGACCTAAGAACTTAGAATCAATACAAAGTCTAGTGATCATCATATAAATCATGCATCAATCATTCAAAAGAGCTATCTAGCCTAAAACTAGCACGTAATAATGTTTACCCCAGTTCTTCGGTATCTCAAGTGGTTATTATTTAGAACCTAATGACACTCAGAGCTAGCACGTCACAAATTTTACCCCAGTTCATCAACAATAAGCAATAAATAGTAACAATATACAAACCATGAATGATACTAAACCATAGAATAGAATAGAAATAATAGTTGTTTACATGAGCGAATTAATGTTCTTCACACCGAATTTTAGTTAGGGATTTGTTATATATGATACACAACGCTACAATAGACACCGAAAGAAAGTAAAAAGACATTGAACTCTCTCCTTGACTATCGCAATAATCTCTGAATGTAAAATCGCATCGAAGACGTTGGAAATCTGATGCAAAAAAGGGCATGACAGCTCAAGCCTCAGGTTTGGAACTCTGAAAAAATAACGTGACCTTCAAGTAAAAAAAGAAGTTGTATTTATACACTGAAAAAACTGTAGACGATCCTAATTAGGTCACTTGAAAAGCGCACTTGACCATGTGTGCGACCGGGATGGTCGCGCGACACTAGTCACGGTACATACTGGTGGAGAACGAATTGGAATGTTCCTGCACCTCTTGGTGTGACCAGAGTGCTCACAGGAGCCTTGGTTATCGTGGCTACTGCTTTTAAGCAGTATATTTCTGACATGCAGCTTTTCATTTGAAACTCTGTCTATCATTCAAATACTTCAATGTGTCGAATACTAATTGTAGAGTTCAATAAACACCTTAAAACATTAATATGTTTCGTAATATAACAAAAGATCGAAAATAATATGGGAGAAATCATATATGAATTTTGAAGGGAGTTTTAGAAAATATTTGATTATTGTATAACATGCGGAATTAGGTTTTAAAAAATTTCTTTTAATTGAAAAACTATTTTTCAATCAGGAACGAAGTCCTGTATATACGCAGAAAAAAGATTCCATGAAACTACATACCGTTTTCTTGATTTTTTTTATTCCTCGATGTACCACCAGATCTTCTGAGCTATGACCCGAGGTCTGACAATGTGTGTGGGCACGTCACGGCAAAAGTTGGTGGTCACGTGAAAAGAATGGACGAAGAATCTCTCCTCCTCAAGGCCAGCCGAACTTGCAAGAAAGTGGGTCAGAAAAAAAAACTTTTTTCTTTTCTTCTCTCTTTCTCTTGGCCAAATTCTTTGTCTCTTTTTCACTTGTGTGTTAAGTAAATTTTTCCTAACTATATAACTCTTATATAATAGCTTTTTAGGGTTTTGGTTTGACCAAGTCAAAATAGAATTTCTAATCCTTTTTATTTTTGATCTTCTAAAGACTTTAACCTTTGACTTTTAAGACTGTTAAAATAATCTAATTATTTTAATTCTTTTTTCCTAGTCATTATTTAATCACGTGATCTCATATTTAATCAATAGAATTAATAATAATAATTAATAATTTCTATTATTTTCTTAAATATTTAATTAATTAAATAATCACATTATTTAATTATTCTATTTTAAATCGAATTACTTTCATAACACTATTAATTGGACCGTCCAGTTAATCTATCGTAACCCTCGTTACCAATAACCATAAGGGCTAGCAAGGGACCTAATGGACCCATAGTTTTTGAGCTCCAATAATACTTAGTAATATTAATTAAAACTCTTAATTAATATTTTACGATTATTAACCTCGGAGTTATTTCACTAAAAACCTGAAATTGCAATCTCAGAATTGTAGACGTGTTATACAATCTGAAGTCTTAATGTCCATTGATATAGCTAATTGCACATGGTGTGATCCTTCTTAAATAGTTCATAACTAGAGTTAGGTCATAAAGTCCGTTATACCCCTCTAGAAATATCTTTTCCTTTAAATACCATTGATTCTCTAATGAACAATTAAATCCTGTCTTCCTCACGGAAGAAGGAGAGCGCTCATAATCGTTCAAGCCTTGAATCAACCCTTAAGGGAACTACTCATCTACTGTAATCACCTTCCTGATAATTACTGTACACGTACATGTATTGTGATATATTTTTTCAAAATTGATTGTACGGTACTATAATGGAGTTTATTGGACGATTAATACGATTTCATAAAGTATATATGAAATCCAATTATACGTTTCGAAATTTCAAGTAAGGATTTTCCATAAATTAGATGTTAAAAGTATTAAGGGTATCAGAGACTCGGAAAATATCTGAAATGATTTTAGATGATTAATAAGGTTCAACAAAGTATATGAGAAATTTAAATTATAAGTTCTGGAGAATATAGTAAAGATTTCCATAAATTGGAGTGCGAAGAATATTTATTGGAAGTTAAAATTATTTTTACGATAGGAGAGTGTGATTTAATTAATTGATGGAAAAGTAAATTGAAATGAATTTTTATGGAAAAGAGTTAATGGAGTGTTATGGATTAAATTGTAAATCAAAGGATTGTTGACCAAGATCATGATTAAACATTATGGTTGTGGTCACATTATAATTTTATAATATAAAGGGACAAATTACAATTAGAAATAGAGCTAATTGCACTCACAACCCCTGAGGTTTGGCCAACTACAGGTAAAATTAACTTTATCATTTATTGACAATGACACCCCCTACCGTTAGATTTAACGGTTGACCAACTGTTACCCTTAAAATGACCAAACTACCCTCAAACAATATTTTCTTTTTATTAAATAAAAAAATTATTATAAATTTTTAATTTTAAAAAAAAAAAAAATTAAAGTGTGGATCTCCACCGTCCATCAATTCTGATGGACGGTGGACTAATCTGGAGATTGGAACTCCACCCAAAAAAAAAAAAAAATTTTTTTGGGATCTTCGAAGAACTCAATCTGGGTTCTTCGATCGAACCCAGATGGGTTCGATCGAAGAACCCTCTGGGTTCGATCGAAGAACCCTCTGGGTTCGATCGAAGAACCCTCTGGGTTCTTCGAACGAAGAACCATCGACGAAGAACCCTCTGGGTTCTTCGAAGAACCCAGTTTCTGGGTTCTTCGAAGAACCCAGAAAAACTGGGCTCTCGAAGAACCCAGTTTCTGGGTTCGATCGAAGAACCCTCTGGTTAGATCGAAGAACCTAGAAGGGTTCTTCGATCTGAACCCAGAGAGGGTTATTCGATCGAACCCTTCTGGGTTCTTCGAAGAACCCAGATTGGGTTCTTCGAAGATCCCAAAAAATATATATAATTTTTTTTAGATCCATTTTCAGATTGAATCTCAACCCTTCATTAATCTTGATGGACGGTTGAGATTCGATCTGGAAAATGGATTTAATTATTAATTTTTTTTTATTATTTTGTATTATTATTTTAATTTTTAAA
>QUWJ01000780.1:0-21002 GCA_003430845.1 Xanthoceras sorbifolium
AAACAATGTGCAAAGCCCTCATTTATACCTTAAGCACCTAACCGTTGGATCAATAATGAGCTGGTGGAGATCAATGGCTAAGCTGCGATCTCAGGATTTGCGGGGTACTCAAAGGGTTGCGGCTAATGGCATATGTGCATTAAATGCACTTAAGATGTGACATTGACATGATGGCACCACTAACCAAAAAGGAAACCGCCATAGTGACCTGACACTGTGACCTGGCACCACGACCTAGCGCGGAGACTCATGGCCTACCAAGAGCAAACTAGGAATCCAACTCAAGCTTCCAGCTCGCTAAAACCATAAAAGCTCATCACAGCTTCCACCTCGAAATTATCGAGCTAGAAGCTTGGGGGCTAATATTATATACATAATTTCATTAAGTTCAATGGGCCTGAAAATGTCAATAAAGCCCAGTGGGCCTGAAAAAGTCAACAAAGCCCAATGGGCTGGAAAAGTTGATGAATTCCATTAACAAACAAATCCTAACGAAGAGAAACGAAGAAAGAATCTAGGGCTCTATGCGAGCTACAATACTCCAACGACCAAGAAGACTTTATTACATCACCTCTCATTATCAGTTTAGCTCCAGCTCACAAAGCACCCAGCTCAAAATGTATCTTGCAGATAAAAGAAATCCCATGATTTTAGGGATTTAATCATATCAAGTTGACTGAGTTTAAGCTTGTATTTAATTCCTGATTTACAATGATTGCATCCTGATTAAATTGTAATTCTTAGGAATTTTATTTTATCCCTGATTCCTAGTAATTTAATTCCATGTAAACCAGAATGACTCCATCCCTTCACACTATAAAAGGGAAGGATCATCACTGGTACAAGGATTACAAACATTCTGAGAAAAAAAATACTTAGTGAGAGCTCGTGATTAATATTATTACAGTGAATGTAGACTTTGATTTCCAGCCGAACTATTTTAAAAATCTTGTTTGATTTTCTTTATTGCTTTATAATTATATTTACTGTTTATTTGCGTTGACTGAATTCACATGTCAACATTCTACAAGAAGAAGAAGGAGAAGAAGAATGGAGGTTGCTGCCTCTACGGTGGAGGAGGCAACAATTTCGTTCAATATTTTTAAAAATTTTGAATTCTAATTGTTTTTATTATTATATATATTTAATAATTATATTTTTGTTTTCTTTTTTTCCAATATAGATAGGTGATATGTTTGGTGTTAATGATAAAAATATTCTTAAAACCGTTAAATTCGATTAATGATTAATTAATCAAGGGATCTAATTGTTGTATTTTATAAAATGTAGGGATTACATTCTTAAATAGATAAATATAAGGACCAAAATAATAAATCATCCTAAATTAAAATAAAAACCGGTTCTATTCATCTCCTCTTTATAATTTTTATCTCTTGGGCAGAGATCCCATTTTTGCAAAGATAATGATTTTGACTATAATCATTATGAGTATGTATTACCAGATGTTTTCAAGTTTAGTAGAATTAGGATAAGTCCTTAAATACTATGATTCTTCTCTAACCACATATATGTATAAACTAATAAAATACAATTAATGTCAGGTGCCGATATTGTCATCCATAAATATGATTTACACACTCATTTAAAGTAGATCCATAATTTAAAATTTAAATTTAAATCATTACTATAAGTACTCATTATAATGTCAATAGTACCCTTATTAAATTCAATTTATTTATAAACACTCTTAAATAATTAATACACACAATTTAATCTTTACACTATCAGGTTCGTTTTTCTTTTTTTTTTTTAAAATGAGAGATTATATTAAGAGCTCCAAAGGGAAAACCACAACTATCCTGCCAAATCTGCCAAGACACACAACTCCACAAAGGGAGGAACATTATCAAGAAGCAAACCATCAAAACAAGAAATCAAAACAAGTTTAACAAGGTCATGAGCTACCAAATTAGCTAAATGAGGAACAAAAGAGACACATCTAGAAACCTACTAGCCAACCTTGATATCATTCACAACAATGCCTATATCTGCACCAGCCACCAAACTACCATTAACGAGGCTAACAACAGAGGGAGCGTCCATTATATTTCTTTTAGTTGAAAAATACATAAACATCCATTATATTTCTTTTGAACAAAAAGAATAATTAATTATTTTCAAAATGTTGTAACGTACATCATAATTAATTTCTTTTTATTAATTCTCAGAGTTATTATGTTTAAAAGGAAGTAAAATTTCTATCAACAATTATAAAAATATAAAGTATAACATTCCACAATTGTCTTATCAACTTTATAACTCTATCATTGTTCTAAATTTATACTGTTTAAACAAGTTATCATTGACAATAAAAGTAAATAACATAATTTTTCTCAAAAAATAAACATCAATCTACCCTCACCCTTTTTCTTTGTTTGAAAATTTACCTAACTTTTTATTTATTGAAAATTATACCTCCCCGTTTTCTGGTTGGAAATGTGTGTATGAAAATTATAACCTTTTTTCAATTTACAGATGCAATTATATAGACACGCGTTTTAAATATGGCAAACATATGCTACTCATAAAAACAAAGAAAACATTTCTTATCGAGGATTACCAACACACATATGCATGTATGCTACTCTACTCCAGCTCTCGCTTTTATCTCAAAAACCATATTTTTCTAGTTTATATATTCAGTTAAGCAAGCTTGATCAAATGAAAGAAGAGATGGAGGAAATGAGAAATTCATTTCTTGATTAGTCACGTACAAAGCAAGTTAAGTTATATAAATAGCTAGACCAGGAAAAGTTAGCTACAACAGACTTGGAAAAATAACTAACTAATTAAGGAAACTAATTACTGATTACTAACTAATCTAAAGTCTAATACTCCCCCTCAAGGTGGCTTGTAAATGTCCTTTAAAGCCATCTTGGACAACAAAGGAAACAACAAATTGGAAGGAAGAGGTTTTGTAAAAATATCAGCAAGTTGATGTTGAGATCGTATTGGAAGAAGTTGATAACACCAGCAGCAACCTTTTGCACACAAGTGGCAGTCGATCTCAATGTGTTTCGTCTTTCATGAAAGATCGGATTAGAAGCAATGTGAATGGCAGCTTGGTTGTCACAAAACAACAATGCTGGAGAAGAAACATCAACCTGGAAATCATGGAGAAGTTGTTGAAGCCACACTATCTCACTTGCAATGGCTGAAAGTGCACGATATTCTGCCTCAACAGATGATCTAGATACCGTGGTTTGCTTTTAGCTTTCCAGGATACTAAGGAATCGCCAATAAAAATACAAAAACCTGTAATAGATCGCTTTGTATCAACACAGGAACCCCAATCAGCATCAGAGAAGGCTTTTAGGAGGAAGCAGTAGCATAAGTATCAGAATATGCTCTCAACTGAAGAAAAGAAGAAAATGAGAAAAATAAGCCTTAGCCAGGACTGTTCTTCAGATAACGAAGAAGATGGTGGACTGCTTTGAGATGAGGAAGGGCGAGGCTAAGACAAAAATTGAGTAAGTCGATGCACAACATAAGTAATGTCAGCCGAGAAAATGTGAGATACAACAATCGACCAACAAGCCTGCGATACAAAGTGACATCAAAAAGAACATCTCTATCATGAGCATTGGGTGGAACCTTAGGATCCATAGGAACAGCAGTAGGTTTGCATGCTAAATACCCTGTGTCTTCAAGCAATTGTAAAGTGTAATGTCTTTGAGAAAGAACAATGCCTTGCTTGGACCTTAGCTATCTCAAGACCAAGAAAATACTTAAGAGGTCCAAGATCTTTGAGCTTAAATTGTGTGTGAAGAAACTGTTTAATCTCTTAAATAGAAGTGGAACTAAGACTAGTGATGATATATCATCTACATAGGCTAATAAGGCAGTAAAAAACAGAACCAGCACCTTTAGTGAAAAGAGAGTAATCAGATTTTGATTTAGAGAAACCAAACTTCAACAAAGCTGAGAAAACTTGGAGTACCACTGTCTAGAGGCTTGTTTGAGACCATAAATTGATTTGTGTAACTTGCAAACAAGTTTGCTTTGAGAAGAAGAAAACTCCCCCTGTTGATGATAACCGATTGGAAGATCCATGTACACTTCCTCAAATAAATCACCATTGAAGAAGGCATTATTAGAAATCCAATTGAACAATATCCCATTGTTTAGAGGCAGCAAGAGCAAGAAGAAGTTTGACAGTTACCAACTTGGCCACGGAAGAAAAAGTTTCCATAAAATCTAGACCTCTTGTTAAGCACAACCCTTAGCAATCAACCAGGTTTATATCTCTCAATAGAGCCATTGGATTTATACTTAATTTTATAAATCCATTTGCAGCCAATAGTGTGTTTGTCAATAGGTAACGGAACTCTGACCATCTGTGATTAGCTTCTATGGTTGCAAGTTCCTCTTTCATTGCAATTCTCCAATGGATCCTTGACTGCTTGATGGTAGAACTGAGGTTCAATCTGTGATGAGATATTAAGAACCAAATGACTATGAGAATCAGACAAAGCATCATAGGAAATATGGTTGGAGATACAATAAGGTGAAGGCTTCAAAGGAGCAACAGTGCCAGTCAGAAGATTGCAGTGATAGTCCTTAACATAAGTAGGAGGTTTCACATCTCGAGAGGACTTTCTAATGGCAATCACTGGTAAAGAAACTGATGGTGGAACTACAGGCATTGGAACAACATCCTGAGAAGATCCAGGAACATCAACAACAACAGTGTTGTAATATCCCTAATTTCAAATAAATATAAAAAGTATGGTTGAATTAATTTTGAGTATATGAATATTATATTTATGATTTGAGGGGTGGAAAATGTAATTAAATGTATATATATTTTTAAGGTTTTCAGGTGGAGCAGGTTCAGAAAGAATGCATGAAAGAAAAGAAAAATGTTGGCAGTGAGTATTGCGACCAGTCACCGCGATCAGGGATCGCGATGAGCAGCTCACGGTGAAAATGATGATTTGAGGCAGTGAGCACCGTGACCAGTCACCGCGATCAGGGATCGTAATGAGCAGCTCACGGTGAAAATGTTAATTTTGGGCAGTGAGCAACGCGACCAACATCGCGATCAGGACACCGCGATGGTTGATCGCGGTGAAGGTGGTAAAATCACTCCAGTGAGTAACGCGACCAAATGGCTCGACCACAAGTCTAGAGGAGCGGTCGCGATGACCGAAATTTTATAAAAAAAAAATAAGAGGCAGTGAGAAGCTTCACGAAAAAGCAAAGAGAAATAGAAAGAAAGACCGGAGAAGAGAAAAAGAAAAATAAAAGAGAGAAAAAGAAGGAAAAAGAAAGAAGAAGAGAGAAGAAGGAAGAAGAGAGGGAGAAGAAGAGAAGAAGAAGAAGAGGAAAGGAAGAAGAATAAAGAGAAAAAAAAAGAGGAGAAAAAGGAAAAACCAAGAAGAGAAAAGTCGTAAAAAGGGTATCCAGGTTGGTTGTACACTCTTTCTGAAAACTATATAGTTTATTATATGTTTAATTCGAATATGAGATTTTATTTGAATATTTTTAATTTATCGTATTTCGACTACCATGAGTATATTGAAATAAATTGTTTTAGATATCATATGAAACAAATCGTATGATTTCCATGAAGTTACATACATATATTTTATTAATACTGTTGAAAAATTATAATTATTGAATTTAATTTCGATTTGTAAATTGCAGTTGATGATTTTGAAATAAATATGATGAATTGTTAAGAAAGTTGAGAATTATGTATTGTGAACATGAATGGGAACGGCTCTAGGATACTTGAATATAGAAAATGGATATAGAAGGTTGGTATTCAGCTGGGTTATTTCAGCAGTACTGCACCGTTATTATTAGTGATTGTTGGACTTCGCGGGGCAAACCTGGCATAGACCCAGTTTAGGCGAATCCCGGAGGTGGACGTCACACCGATATTGATATTATGTACCCTCCCTAAGGCTTCGTCCGTAGGTATGGGAGTTATATGTACCACCCTTGAATGGAACAGGCCCCAAGTGCCGGTTTTAGGGTTGGGAGTTATGTTCGACGGGCAGCCACCGAGTGGTCGATGTCGAACAACCCATATTCCAGTCCAGAAAATTATATTGAGTATACCAGAGGGCCAGAATTGAAAGGAATTAAAGAAAATGTTTGTAATGAGTTTTAAAAATTTGAATTTGTATGATTTATTTTATGAATTGAGTTAAATAATGATATGTTTTTATATTATAGCATAATGACATTTTATTTTGAGATTTATTTTGTGATTTCGATAAATAAGTTTAGTGTACACCCACTAAGCTATATGCTTAGCGCGTTGATTTCATCACGCGTAGGTAACAGAGATACAGAGGGAGAAAAAGACTGAAGAGGTGATAGCTGCAGATTGAGGATCAGAGTCACCAAACTTTGGGTAGTTTATAGTTTTCTACTATATTCCACTACGCATGCACATACAGAAATTTGTAAAAGTGTGATATATTTGTTTTGTAAATAATTGTTTTATGGTTTATGTTTTTGTTTTCAAAGGTTTGTAAATATTAAATTATGAATTGTTTTATTTGAAAATGTTTGGAAAATTGCACTATATGGTAGAGTGCGCATTTGATTGAGAAAAGAAATTTGAAGTGTTGATTATTTTATTATTTGAGTTTTTGTTTGAAACAGGATTTTTGGAAAAATCAGAAAAATAGAGGAAACTGTGGCAAAATTTCTCAAAATAGTTTTAATGGGCTCACTAGAAAAGCATTTAAAATATAAATTATATAGTTTTCAAATTATAAACAGAATTGAAGAAAATTTTGAAACCGGTAGCGCTCCTTGGGTCGATCCAGATGGGTCGGGTCAGGGGGTGTTACAAGGTGTCATGTGCAGGTTCTAAAAATCAAGTACATTTTGAGCCATATTTGGTGGCAGGTGAGGCAGCTTGTTCAAGAGCATAATTCCGAGGATTAGAATTAGAAGGGAACATAATCCATATGATGATACAAATTAGGTGAAGAAGTAGGCAAAACCAAGTTTGGAAAAGGATCCAGAAGAGGTGTTGATTTTACCACAGTATGAAAGGGAAAATTTTCTTTATAGAAAACCATATCTCTTGAAAAGAAAATCTATTTAGTCTCCATGTTATACAACTTGTAACATTTAATGCCAGGAGGGTATCCAATGAACACATAAACTCGAGCTCTAGGATTGAATTTTGATCGATGAGCTGTCAAGGTAGAAGCAAACGCCAAGCAACCAAAAACTCTAAAACTAGAGTAATCAGGAGGAACTTTGAAGAGCAAGTGATATAGTGTTTGATGCTTAAGGAGAGGAGAAGGAGTTCGATTGATCAAAAAAGGCAGCAGAAAGAACACAACCTGACCAGAAACTCAATAGAAATCCTTGACTGAAAATATAAAGCTCGAGGCAACATTCAATAAGTGTTGATATTTCTATCCACAAAAGAATTTTGTTGGGGTCTTTCAACACATAAGAACTGATGTAACACCCATGTTGGCTAAAACATTATGTGAACTTAAGTTCAGGGGCATGATCCGATCTGAACGTCTTAATTTTAACATTGAACTGAGTACCAACCATGTTGAAGAATTTAGGAACAATATGTATTGCATCAGACTTGTGCTTCATCAAATAAACCCAAGTAAAACGTGTGCAATCATCAACTAAGGTTAGAAAAAATTTGTGACCAACATAAGAAGGTGTTTGATAGGGTCCCCAAGTATCACAATGCACCAAATCGAAAGGAAACTTGGACAAATATTATTATAATCAAAAGACAACCTTCTTTGCTTAGCAAGAGGACAAACATAACATGGTTTAACTTTGTGTAATCTAGATACATCACAATGTAATTGATCTTTGAGAGTTTCAAATCGTTTAAAAGAGAGATGACCTATTTTATTATGCCAAACATGAGCTGAAACATTATTGACAAAAGCATTAGAAACAGAATTTAAAATCTCAGTATTGAGAATATAGAGATTCTGCATTTTGTTACCCCTACCAATACATCCTCTTGGTGTGTAGATCCTGAATAACACAACAATTATGAAGAAACTGAACAGTGAGAGAGGAGTCCGAAACTAAAGCATTGACAGAGATCAGATTAATCTTGAATTGAGGCAAAAATAACACATTTTGAAGAACAAGAACAAGGCTCAATCTTACATCACCAGTAAAGTGAATAGGCATCTTAGTTTGATTAGGCAGGTTACTGTGGCATGTGGATTAGCTTTTAAGGAAACATAAGCATCAGCTTGAGAACATATATGTCGAGTAGCACCAGAATCTACTATCCACAGATTTCCAAAAGAAAAAAAACAGCATTCAGAGGAAATTGAGAAGCATATACCTGTGGGATAGCTAGTATGAGCAAACTGCTTGATCATTAGAAGGCGTAGTGAACTGGTCAAATGCTGGGAGAACATGGACATAAGTTGTTGGTACTGATTGGAGTTAAGATTCTGCACAAAACTACCAAAGGAAGTGACATGTTCTTATTTATCTGCAACAGCAGTGCCTGATGTACAACATTGTTGGAATTGTCCTTTGGCTTTGACTTGTAACTAGGTGGATAGCCATGTATCTTAAAGCAACGCTCGATGGTGTCTTAAGCACTTGCAGTGAGTATAGTAAGGACGTTCTTCTTGTGTCCTTAGATCCTCCTAAATTAGTATTCAAATTCTGACCAGTTGGATTAGAAGTACCATAACTATTAGGCTTAAAGCTTCAGATTTTATAGCAAAATCCATATATGAGGAATCAGTAGAGAATTGGCCTTGATAAGA
Organism: Xanthoceras sorbifolium; assembly: GCA_003430845.1. Taxonomy (NCBI): domain Eukaryota; kingdom Viridiplantae; phylum Streptophyta; class Magnoliopsida; order Sapindales; family Sapindaceae; genus Xanthoceras; species Xanthoceras sorbifolium. Next base: position 8,769 of record QUWJ01000780.1, read on the forward strand.
CACTTTTCTCTTATGCTCTTCTTATGTGATTAAACCAAAACCTTGTTGATTGAAGGCATTGGATCCATAAGGAGTAATTGACCTCTGACTTGAGAAAATAGTCTTGAAGTCCCATGAGAAAGGACATGATATACTCCATCTGATAATGCTCATTTAGACTCTTAGCACCTCCACAAGTGCATGTACCACAAGTGCAATTATGTCTATAATTGGTCAATTCTTCCCAAATAGTTTTCAGTTTAGTGAAGTAATGCTTACATGATCCTGATCCTGATCCTGTTTTAGATTCATCAATTCTCGTCCTTAATTGAAAAATTCTAGGTCCATTTCTTTGCTGAAAACGATCCTTAAGATCAAGCCAAATTTCACGAGCATAACTAGTATAAATTGCACTAGCAGAAATTTTCCTAGAAACGGAATTCAATATCCAAGAGATCACCATATTATTGTTGCGAATCCAGGAGTTTACAAGTTCGAAATCAGTACCTGATGGTTTAGGAATCGAACCATCAACAACTCCGAGCTTGTTCTTCACCAAAAGAGTGATCAACATCGCACAACTCCAGATAGAATAATTCTCTCCTACTGTGAATGGTTGTGTAACAAGGATCAGACCAGGACTATCAAAGTGATATGGAAAATATAGATTTGATGGTTTCTGCAATGGCGAATCATGAGGTATGAGTACGAGGTTCTCCTTCATTATTATTCCTCGAAGGTCGACGAATCTATCGCTATGAGAAGAAGATCGAAGAACAAAGTCTACACGATCAAAGAAGAAACACAATCGAAAATAAAAGCAAATTGGCAGCGGATAAAAAAAATTTGCTCTGATACCATATTAAGTTGAGCAAGCTTGATCAAATGAAAGAAAAGATGGAGGAAATGAGAAACTTCATTTTTTTTATTAGTTACGTACAGAGCAGTTAAGCTATCTAAGAAAAGTTAGTTACAACAGACCTGGAAAAATAACTAACTAATTAAGGAAACTAATTAACTGATTTACTAACTAATCTAAAGTCTAATATTATGGGTTTAAATAAAGAAGCAAAATAATACATACATTTGTCAGTTTAAGCAGTTCATTAATTCGAAAGAACTTCACTCATTTCTTTGCTAAAAGAAAAATATCTCACAGAATACTTCTCTAAATAAAAGAAGGATGGTTACCATCTAAGAAATTAAGAAAGGAAGAAGAAAGGAAAATACATCGCTTTCAAAATCCTAGCAGCCAACGAAAAGGGAGAGTTCAACTGCCTCCAAGCTTGCTTTGCTAGCATCGCACGGTTGAAAGCTTCTATATCTCTAAAGCCTAGCCCTCCACACTCTTTGGAGCACACATATGGTTCCAACCCAACCAATGCATCTTTCTATTATCATCCTTCAAACCCTACCAAAAATCAACAATCATTCTCTGATATCTTTCAACAAAGACAGAAGACGAAAGCAACTCATCGCATAAGTGAGGGACTACCTGCACATCAGCCTTCAATAACACTTCGCAACCTCCTACCGAAAATAGCCTATGCTTCCGTCCTTGAAGTTTTTGCTATACTTTCTCCTTGATATTCTCAAAGACATTACTCCGATTTCTGCTAATAACCGAGGGAAGGCTTAAGTATTTGTCATGGCAAACACCTCTCCAATATTGAATAGATTGCAAATCAAATTCCTTACTGACGGCTGTGTATTAGGGCTGAAACTAATAGCAGATTTGTCATAATTCACTGACTAACCCAATGCTCTCTCATAATAGTCCAAAACCTTCTTCAGACACAAACATTCTGCCTCAATAGCCCTAACAAAAATCAGACTATTATCTGCAAAGAAGAGATGGGAAACTTGAGGGCATTCCTAGCTATTTGCAATCCATGCAACGACCCATTTCTTTTAGCCCTAGACAGCATAGTCAAGAGGCCTTCAACACAAAAAAAAAGAAGAGATACAAGAGAGTGGATAGCCTTGTCTAAGCACTCTAGATGGTTTAACCAAACCTCTTGACTCTCCATTATGAGGAAAGAGTAAGAAGTTGAAGTAACACATCTCATCACCTTATCCACCCAACCTACATCAAAACCCATCTTGAGCATCATATACCTCAAATAATCTCATTCGACCCATCATACACTTTCTCATGTCTAGTTTAAGCGCAACCAGCCCATTCGAACCCGATCTCTTACCCTTAGAGAATGGAGGCACTCGAATCCACAATTATGTTATCCGTAATCAAGCGACGCGAAACAAAAGCGTTTTATTAAGGGGCTATCGCCTTATCAAGAACACTCTTCAACCTATTAGCCAAAGATTTTTGCCACTAATTGTACACTACAGTACAAAGGCTAATAGGCCTAAATTCATTAATCCGCACCGGAGTCTTAGTTTTTCGGAATAAGCACCACCAAGCCTCTTCTAACGAGCCAAAATCAGTATTATCATTTAGAATTGCAAACACATCTCTCACCACCCCCGGGCCCATTTCTGTCCAAAATTTCTAGTAAAATAGAACTAGCAAACCATCAGATCCAGGAGCTTTAAGAGGATCCATCAGATTCAAAGCACGAACAAATTCCTCCCCACTAAAAGTTCTAGTCAAACCCTATTCATCCCTCTGTCATATTGCACTCCACACAAAAAAGAACTTAAGAAATAGAGTCCTTGCAGGAGACGTTTGCTGCAAACAAATTACTATAAAACCTCACCACCTCCTGCTTCACCTCATTAATCTTGTCTCTCCACCGCCCATCATCTCTCATCAGCCCTACAATTATGTTTCTCTTGCTCCTTGAAGTAGCTTTAGAGTGAAATATCTCGTATTGCGATCGCCGCTTTGAGCCACAAAGCTCTCAACCTCTGCCTCCAAAACAACTCAATTTGCTCATTTATTCTATCAATCTGCCCTCTAAGACCATATAAGGCCCAAAAGGTTTAGACCCAAAAAACAGCTCAAACCATAAAAAATAAGCCTAACGCTCGACAAGCCCAGCGCTTGACAAACCTAACGCTCGACAAGCCTAACAAGAGGCATTACAGGGTTAAACGCACGATCCAGCGGTCAACAAAACCGAGCGATCGACACATACCAACAGGACAACATGCCCAAAACTGTTGCCTAAAGCCTGAATGCCTAGCTCGGGCACACGACCTGGCCCAACAGCCACCAGGCAACTGACTCAGCCAACCCTTGACTAAATCAACTTCGTCCAGCCAAATAAAGCTCCGAGATAACAAGAATCCCTGAAATCTCGGAGCACGACATCCTCAACAACATGGGTGTAACTGATAACACTAACCCCTATAAATACAACCATATGGATTCATTATTAGGGGTCAAGCATTTTACACCAAAGCTGTTATTCTGTTACTAATCAATCAGACTCACGCGCGACACAATCTTAAGATCAGCTACGTGCGACATAGTCTCCTCTAAGCGTACTACCTACGCTCGAACATTTCAAACCATCCTATCACATGACGCAATCCTAAGATCAGCTACGCACGACATAGTCTCCTCTAAGCGTACTACCTACGCTCGACATTTCAATCATTGCCTATCACATGACGCAATCCTAAGATCAGCTACGCACGACGTAGCCTCCTTTGATATCACTATGACACTCGACGTAACGTCATATACTGCATGACATACATCATATATTGCACGACATACATCACATACTGCACGACATATACTCAAATTCGGGTATCTTTCGTCTTGCTTGTCTTTTCCCTTTTAGATTCACAATCTGACTTGGGCGTCAGAGGCTATTTAGCTAGCACCACCCCGGCATCCTACGAGCACAGCACTCTTCTTGTTGTTTTGCAGATCGTCGTCCTCTAAATCAATCACCATAGATCGTCAGGTCATTAAGCATAGATTTCAGCATCTATATAGCCATACTATTCTGCAGACAGGAAATATTATCACTGCCCACCCTCAACTCCTAAGCCTTTTTAACAATCTCCTAGCAGTCCTCCTCATTAGCCCAGGCTTGCTTAAAATAAATCCTAAAACCACCATCTCTAAGCCCATTCCTAGAAAAAGATATTCTACAAAAACCATCAATCACTATAGCCTTATGATCGAACCCAGAAAAATCCTTATGAACTACCACAGCATCAGGGAACATGACTCTCCAACCCAAATTACAAAAACATCAATCTAACCTTTCCAAAATCACATCCCCACTAAAATGTCTATTACATCAAGTAAACTTGCTTCCAACAAAACCTGTATCCATCAAGTTACAACAGTCTACAGCCTCTCTAAAATCATCTATCGCAGCCTCGTTCCTAGCTAGCCCACCCATCTTCTCATCACCCCACAAAATCTCGTTAGAATCACCACCTAAAATCCATAGAAGATTATCCATCCCAGCCAACCTACACAACAAGACCCAAGACTGCTCACGATAACATTGTTTTGGCTTTCCGTAAAAACCTGTAAACCTCAATCGCAATCCATCTAAATTCACAATCTAAATGCCCACTGTTATAAGACCAAACATAAACATTAATACTATCTTTCCATAACAACAACAAACCACCTCCCGAACCTACTTTATCATTACAAAACAATCATCAAATTTCAATTTAATCCTGACATCACTAGTACCAGATTGTAATAACTGAGACTCTGAAAGAAAAATCAACACAGGGTTTTCCTCGTGCACCCAGGCACACAAGGCTCAAAATATCTGAGGGTTCCCTAACTCCGGGACATTCCAACAAAGGATTTTTATAATTGGCAGTGGTGCTGATCATTAGTCACCGCCGCTATTTCTGACACATTAGAATCACACCTGATTTTCTTCCTTCCCTGTAACTTATTCTCTTCGAACAACAGCACTCTTTTCCCACCAATATTTGCACAAAACTCTTCTTCCCTCTCTTGGAAACGCACCCTTGCACGCCTTTTTCATCTCCTTAGTGTCGGACTGCTTACCTCCACATTCACCACTGCCTCCTTATCAATATGAGTAGAAGAGAAGCCTTTAGAGATAGACTTAGCCTCACCACTTTCCACAAGCTCAATTGTACACCCTTTTATTAATCACCGTAGGAACATCACTCAAAACCAGCTTAGAATCAACCATTGGTAAATCAGACACCTGATCATCACTCTGTTCCACAACAAGTACAGACTCCTTGTTTGCAGACTGTTCAATAGTAATTGAGTATCCACCACCGACACCTCAAACCTAGAGGGAGTTAACTCAACAGGAACATCTGAATGCATCTTTTAAGTCTCAACATTTGCCCATTGCTTCTCACTAGAACCAGTTGTTTCAAGCACGAAAGAACTACCTTTAGTATACTTATGATGAACTGGAATTGGGGCTCGCAACCACACCCCAAATTTCAACGAAGAGTGATCTATCAAACCCTTATCATTAATCTGACATTCTCTTAACAAATAACCCATACAACCACAAAAGAAACAAAAATTCGGGAGATGATTGTAACAAGAAGAGCATAACATACCTCATTGTTGTCCCCAAACTCAAAGCGAAGGCCCCTCTTCAAAGGTTGAGTGACATCAATCAGAACCCGAACCCTTAAAAATTTTCCCAAACAGTCTTCATTTAGACCACCGTCGATCTCCTTGACTTGACCAATAAGGCCTCCCAAGAATAAGCCGACCTCATTGTTCACACAAGCTAATGGTAAGTTGTAAATCTGAACCCAAAACGGAGCTAGACTGAAATCCAGATTAGACACCCTGCCAATCCCCACTGCTTCCTTCAAACCAACAAATTCCTATCAAACGACCAAGGACCTCCCTCCAAAACCCTCTTCCTATCCCATAGACACCTACACCGAAATACAAACAGATTAACACCAATTGATTCAATATCAACCTTATTCTTAGTCCTCCAAATAGAGACCAAAGTATTCTTTAATGCCTCCCTATTTACCTCCCTTTTAGACACGATCTTGCCTACTAAGCTCAGCGACAACCTGCGAAGACCCTCCTTTTTCAATCCCTCCTAGATCCTAGCGATCGAACCATCCTCTTCAAGTAGTGACAATTTCGCACACCTCATTGCAATCTCCTTCGGCTCCATAGCAACCAAAAACGAAGCCCAAAACAAAAGACGAAGAAAGCAATAAAAAGAGAAGAAAAAACTAGAAATAAAACACTCAAGAAGGGTGAAATCTACAGGCACCAGTCGTGAAATCGACTTCCACACTCCATGCCCTAGAAACCACCTCAGAGAGAGTTCCTAAAGAAGGAGAGAGAAGAATTTTAAGTTCATTCTAATGTCTTCAATTGGTGATGAGTTCTGCAATATTATATATATATATATAGTATAATTCACAGTAGAAATGGAGAATACGCGCAAAACAAAATATCTTGTTACTAATTCGTAATTACCCACATTCAAAGATTAAATTGTTCTATTATTCATTTTCTTCATCTTCTTTCTTCTTCTTTTTCTTTTTTTTTTTTTCATTTATTTCAAACTATAATGGAAGCACCACTTGAAGCATTAATGCTTCCAGTTTGAGTCAAAAGCACATGAGGTCCCCAAGTTGCTATGAACACTTTAATCAATCCTTCCTGGCCAAGAGTTTTTCTCTAAAATATCTATATAATTTATATATTTGGAGAAATTTTATTTTAGTACCTAACTTTTATAGAAATTAATTTTTTACTTATCATTTTATTTTGGACTCGCCTGGTCCCTATATTTTTTAAATTACATCATTTTAATCCCCCTGTTAATTAGTTATTAATCAAACTTAACGGTTTTAGGAATATTTTCATCTTATAATACACCTTTAAAAATATATCACATATCCACATTTCAAAAAAAAAATCAAAAAAATAATGGATAATAATCTGAATCTCAGCCCCAATTGAGTGGATTTCCATCGTGTTAGATAGAAATTTAGTGGAACTCCATCTCTCGTGGATCTGCATCTTAGGTGATTGAGATCCATTAATGGATCTTCACTTGACAGACGGAGATCCAGAGAGGAAACTCCCTCAATTTTATGGGAACAACGCACAAATTCTATCTATAAGCGAGAAAGTATTATTTTTAGAAAGTTAGGGTTGCAGTTAAATATTATTCTATATTTATATAAGTGGAGCCCACGTAAGGTCGAGGAATTGTCCAGCCCGAATGTCTTTACAGTTTTTTTTATATCTGGGATAAAGTCATTTGTTCTTGTTTTCAGCAAATATGCTGTCGACGCACACTCGTGGTCACAAAGCTTTCGCATGTCATATCATGATATTTGCACTTCTTCTATAAGCATGTTAAATCATCTTGGTCGGCCAAAAAAAAAACAAACCAAAAAAGAAAAAAAAGTTATTGCAATCTTTATATATGAGGTTGATAGGTTGAAAATCATGTCGATTATTAACCTCTTAATTTCTTTGCTGCTATCATCAGCATTTATGACATCGTCTATATTGAGGTTGATAGGTTGTTGTTCCACTTCTTCCACCAGCATGTACACTTTTTTTCTATATATGCAGAATCTGAAAAATCTTCCACTTTGCCATTTCTTCCTAAATTAACCTGTTTCTTGGTGTCAAATATGTCAGTATGTCACGGCCGGTCATTATTTAGTAACCTAGTAATTAGAAATTAGAATAATGCATGACTAGCATGTTTGGTACCTGGTACTGCATACACTACTTTACAAGTTAAAATCAGACACAGTGCTATGCTCTCACCCAATCATGTGACATTCTCATCATGTTCGAGCCCTATCCTGATAATGTAAGGTGGATTGTTATTAAGGAAATTGATCTCACCTGGTCTCTGTTAGTAACTTTTTACAGTGTTAGATTATTTATTTGCAGGTTACACTGTCTGTTTCTGTAGAAGGTGCCACACATGTGTATACTTTGATTGGCTACATGCTTGCTACATGTAGTATATAATCAATAAGATAAGCTCACAGTGTAGAGCTGGAAAACACAATTCACAACCCTAGAATTCTTTGATTTGGTATCAGAGCTTCTAAGGCTGCCGCCACCATGTCTACTGATTCAACTAGTGATGTTGGTGGAACATCACAAACCAGCTCCACTATCAGACCCAATAAAACTAATTTTCCTTTTAGACTCAACTTTCCATTTGGAAGCTCTCTGAGTTACTCTCTCTGGGTCAAGTTAGATCGAAACAACTAAAAACTCTAGCGCAATCTTGTTCTTCCTGTTGTGAGAGGGCATAAGAAGCTTGAGGGATATCCTCTAGGACTAAAACCATGCCCTTTTACCAAACATTCAGAGTATGAAACTAGGTGATCACAAATGACCAGCTGTTGCTTGGATGGTTTTAAGGTCATAATTATATTAGTTTGCTATAATTCCGTGAGCAAAACGTTTTCTGTTTGTAATTCTTATGTAGCTTAAGTTAGAGCATGAAGTGGACGTATTGAAAATTCGAAGAATTCATGCAAAGGTGATAAGTTTGCAAGAATACTCGAAAGAGAACTTCAAGGTAATTTCATTGTTTCGAAACTCTTTAACTCTTGAGAGTCATTAGGATTCACACACATAATATGTGGTATTATCGTTTGAGTGCTTACTTGTTAGTAATAATGTTTTAGAAGCGTGTATATTTAATTATTTTGTTTGGTCTAATTTTAGAATTAATTTTCAAACATTTTGTATTTTTGAAAAAATAACATTTAAACTAGACATCAGTATATTTACAACGGCTTTCTAAACGAAATTTTTTTCATTTGTTTAGATAAGTCTCGAAGGGTTCAAAATAGAGTCAAGTGCAGGAGAAAACAACTGAAGCAACTGAAGTGAGGAAGTGTGGGCAGCATCTCCACTCCTCAGGTGTGGGTGCACGCCTAAGGCATGGAGGACTGGCAGCAAGCCCACGCCTCAGGCGTGCGGCACTTGCCAGTTCCGCACTAGTCTTCCGTTGCTTCTTATGATTTCCTCTTTTGCACTCATGTAGACTTCCAAACTTGTTTAATATGTTCCTAAATTGTTTTGGGTAATATTTATGGCTTTGGAAGTAGGAATGCTTTCTTTATGTGTCAACTTGAATCTTTTAGACTGTTTCCGTTTTTGTTTTATTTTTTCTAAAAAATTAATTCTCTTCCCATAAAAGCATGCTTAAAAAACTTCTGGTAAATAAAAACTTCTGGTAAATATTTCCTATTTGTTTTTATTATGGTCAGGTTTTGTTTAGAGCTTACAAATAGTGAACTCAAATTCATTATTTATAGCTCTCTTATATTATATTATTCTCTCACTTGTTTTTATTGTTTTATTGTTTTTTATTTTATTCTATGTGAGAGTTTCAAATAATTCTAGGCCAAATTATTTTGTGTTATTATGCTTCATTATTTAATATGTTCTGATTTTCACATAATATTTGTCGTTCACACATTATTGAGTATATAGATCAAATCTCAATAGTTCAATCAAATAGTTTAGAAGGTCTTATGGATTAAAAAGCTCTTCTAAAATATATTACACCAACTGTAATTAAAAAGTCCAAACTTTGACCATATTTATAGTACTATCAAAAGTTAAAAGTAAAAGTTATATGAAACAAATACTAAATCTCTCTCCTAGGTTGGTGTGAAGAGTATCCACTTTTAAACTTTTCGCTTTTATTACAAAAACTTTAACCAACTAGGTGCTCGCTTAGGACAATTTGAATTTCAATTGACCATGTTACATTGCTAGTAGGTTTGTAGCGTGTTGTATGCCAAAATCATTACCAAACAAAAGATTTGCCTTCTAATTGAAACACTTTACATTTGACTGTCTACTCTTATTTTGAAACAAGTTGTGTTTATGTTTTCTTGTCATCTATTGACAAAAAGCTCTTGCATTACTAAAAAAGTTTTTTGTAGAATTTCAGTTTAAGTACTAAATATATTTTATGTATTCTATTGGATAGTCATCTATATAATAAAATTTGAACGTTTATACTTTACATGTAAATTGATATCTTTTCAATCCATTTCATTATTTCCCATTAGATTATCGATTAGATTGTCTTTTTATTCTGGGATATGAAGTGATAATCGAAAATGTTTGATTTTAAAAAATTTGGTCAATTTGGATTTTTTTTTTTTTTTTGATACCTCACACCTTCCGGGTCAGAGGACACTAACCGAGAATAAATCATATAAATACGATCCAGACAACTACTCCCAGTAATGGGAGACAAGAACTACCAGGACTAATAGTCCGGATAACTACTCCCAATAACGAGAGGGATTTACTCTCAATACGAAGAGATGTCTACCTACACAATTGTATTTTTATAGACAATGGTAAAAATATATATATATAGGTGTTGAACATTGGTGGTTTGGAGGAGTTTGAAGCCTCCAACCACCAAAGTAAGGAACGTTGTGTATTTGGAACCGAATTCGTTATCTACCATTCATCCTTTTAATTAATATTGATTTGAATAAAATAGTAGTAATTTTTAGTATGGAAACTAAAAAAGTAGGAGGTGGTGTGGCATTGGAAAGTAATAGAAAAATTAAAAAATTAAAAATAGAAAAGATGAAAGAGGGCTTGCTTGGGATAAGAGAAAAAGATATGGTCCACTTATCTAGAATGGAACTCGAAAATGTGTTGATCACCGAGAAAGATATCCTCCATAAAATAAGCCAACTACAGCCACTAGAACTATATTCGACCTCTTTTTATAAAAAAATGGAGATATGCTTGGTTCACTGATGTCAAATAGAATAATAAATAATTTTGATGACACATCGTAATATAAGTAAACAATGTGGAATAATTGTAGTTTTGTGTACGTGTCATGATGTTATTAGTTGGTGAGGACAGCAAGGATGTATTAAAAGATTTAACTTTTTCAGTTCGCTTTTTGGAGGTGGGCCTCGAGGGAATAAAGTGATGATGTGGCAGGTGGCAGGGGCAGGTATTAATACAAGGGACCCATGCGGCTCTATTGCCACATCCTTATCATGCAAGTGGTCTTCGTTTCAATCACCTATTAGTACTAATGCTCGCCCATTAAAAACTTCCCAACTGCTTTTCCCCGACCAAAACCTTTTTTTTTTTGGATAATTATTAATTTAATTCTTAAATTTTAAAAAATTATAAATTTCTTAACGCAATCTACTTTACTTTATTAATATTCGTAAGTACTAAATTTTTATAAATATATTAATTTAATCAATCTAATTAATTTTTTAACGATTAAATTAAAAAAAATTAAAAAAAAATTTTACTCTTAACTCTATTTAAATAAGTTAAAATTATTATTTTACCCTCAAAATTTTTAATAAATTATATAAATTATTTTTAAACAGATTATATAAAATTAAAAACATTAAATGGATCTTTACTGTCCATCAATCTTAATGAATGGTAGAGATAATATTAAAAATATTTTTAAACAATAATATTTTAAAATAGAACAATTAAAAAAAATTATGTTCTTCTTGGTTTGGAGATCCAATCTTCAGATTGGATCTCCAAACCCAGCAAACCAAGAGCAGAAAAAAAAAAAATTTGGAAGGTTGAATCTCTAGCGATGCAGATCGATCTCCATCACCGGAGATGAGCGATCTCTAATGATGGAGGTCGCTGGGTCTCCGACGATGGAAACCCGGTCTCCATTGTAAAAGGTCGAAGAGTCTCCAGCGCTAGAGACCGAGCAAACCAAGAATAAGATAAAAAAAATTTGAAAACTCGATTGTTGAAGACCAGCAAACTTCTTCTCACGAGCACTTTCTATTTGTATCTTCTCCATCTTCATCAGCTCCTCCCCACCAACAACCCCATTTTTCACAGTCCACCTTCGTTATCCTCAATCCCCCCATCACCACCACCAATTTGGATCGCGTTGAACCCAGCTCTGTCGATGGAGACCCGCTTAAGTCTCCATCAATATGGCAGTGGAGACCCAACTAGGTTTCTACACTTGCCATTTGCATCTTCTCCATCTTCATCAGCTCCTTCCTACCAACAGCCCCCAATTTTTAGACCACCTTCTTCCTCTTCAATTCCCCTACTACCACCAATTTGAATCACACTAACCATCGCCAATCCCCCCATTTGGCGATAGAGACCCACGTGGGTCTCCACCTCTGTCGATAGAGACTCAACTAGGGTCTCCATCAATTTGGCGAGCTGGGTTTCCTTGAAGACACAGCTCGATAATGCAGCCATGGAGACCTAAAGATGGGTCTCCATTTTTTTTGTTATTATGTTTTTTAATTGATTAATTAATTTATTTAATTTCTATTATATTAGTTATT
>QUWJ01000464.1:0-101991 GCA_003430845.1 Xanthoceras sorbifolium
AAGTTGAAAAGAAACTTCCAAAAGCTCTACCGCCAAATTGTCACGTTTATAATAAATTTTTGAGTTAATTACACTCAACCTCCCTGAGGTTTGACTAATTACATTCAGAATAAAGTTTGCATTAATGGACACTAACCTCCCCTCACGTTAACGTTGATCGTCAAAATAACCGTTGACTTTTTTCAAATTTTTTAAATGACCAAAATACCCCTGTCAATTTATATTATCAATTTTTACTATTCAATAAAAAAAATCAATGGTGAAATCCAGATTGGATCTCCACCGTCCATCTTGATGGACGGTGGAGATCCAATCAAGAAAAAAATTTAGATCTCCATCAAGGAAAAAAAAAAAAAAAATTTTGAATGTTCATCGTCGAACCCAGAAGGGTTCAATTTCGAACCCAGAAGGGTTCGAAGAATGAACCCAGAACCCTTCTGGGTTCGATGAATCTCGAACCTTTCTGGGTCTGGGTTCGATCTTTGAATCCAGAGGGTTCGACGATGAACATTCAAAATTTTTTTTTTTTTTCTTGGATCTCCACCGTCCATCATTGATGGACGGTGGAGATCCAATCTGGATTTCACCATTAATTTTTTTTAATGAATAGTAAAAAATGATAATATAAATTGACAGGGGTATTTTGGTCATTTAAAAAAATTAAAAAAAGTCAACGGTTATTTTAACGGTCAACGTTAACGTGAGGGGAGGTTAGTGTCCATTAATATAAACTTTGATTCCGAATGTAATTAGTCAAACCTCAGGGAGTTGAGTGTAATTAACTCTAAATTTTTGTTGAGGGTTAATTTGATGGGGCTGGGAATCAATTTTGTTCAATAATTTGCCTTCTGGGCCAGAAATTTTATTCAAATATCCATCTTGTATGTGTTACTTGATGTACCCACCCATTTGACTAAATGTCCTACTTTCTAGGCTGCAATTAGGGCGCATGTGACCTTTGGTTGTATATCAGATGTACTTCAAAACTAATAAATATAGCAATTGATGTTGGTATCACGACAACATGCCAATAAGCAGCCGTCGAGGATTAAGAAATTAATGATATCAGTATATTACAGAAATCTTTAACGAAATTAAAAAAAATACAAAACAATCAATACTTTTATTTATTGCAATCTTACAACACGTACCTTTCAATCACACGTGACGTAGCTAACTATATATATTATTGGGTTAAAAATCATAATCAAAGGTATAAAAATCTGTTAATATTGGACCAAAAAAATCAAGTTCAACATTTCCATCCCACTTCAAGCATCTTGTTATCAACCTTGCGCTTCTCAGATGAACCGTTGAGGTTTCTCTTGTTCGAGTTCATTTTCGGGGAGTATCCTTGATACTTAATATTATTGCTTAGTATTTTAGCCTGATGATTTGATTTTGTATTGTTTAGAGGACTATGAGTAGGACCTTTACCTGATGATCGTAAACTGTTAGCCCAATCGAACTTCTTGTTGTTATTGGAAACCACCATTGCTGCTAGCATATTTTCTGATCTTGATGAGGTCCAGGGCCGAGTAATACCCTTATCAGGAGCTTCTTTTTTCATCTCTTTTATTTCGATCTTGGTTCCTCCTTCCATTTTTATGCATATATTCACCTCAGAAATTGTTTTGTTCTTCTTGTAATCACCACCAGAATCGATGATCACTTTCTTTGCATTATTATTATTATTTCTTTCCTTTTGGTGCTTATAAAGCCGGTGCAATCTAAGAGCAAGATGATATATTCCATCTTTGATTTCCTCTTCCAAGATACTTTCTATCTCACTTTCGAGCTCACCGCGTATCTTTAACTCCTCTTCAGACATATTCCCTGCTGCCTTTGGCTTATTCTTGGTTACCTCTTGATCATACCATTCGTCACCACCAAAAGAGTTGTCATCATGAACTGATAAATCTGCAAAAAGAAACAGAAAGATGTAATGCTCACTACATATATGTATATAAGAACTGAGAAACAATTAAAAAGAAACCGATCATGAAGAACCTAGCAGGTGGGATTTTGTGAAGTTGGGTTGTTGCTGTTGGTCCATCTTCAATAAAATTATGCTTTGTCTTGTTGTGTGTGTCACCATTTATTTAAATAAATCACAGTAACGCGATTAGGAGTGATGGGGAGTGAAGTGGACATAAACAGTGATGTTATAGGGGATAAATGACAGTTAGAGATGTTATTTTGATTGGTTTATTCAAATTTAGGCGCCAATATCTGTAGGTGAAGTGGGAAATTATATTATGAGAATGCTATTTGTAGTAAGATAAGATGAAGAATATTTATGTCTAGATTAAGTAGTGCTTTACTTGGAAGCGACTTAGGTTTTTGGGTTGCCCTTAAAGCACAATCAATACAGGGCACAGTATACCCACATGCTTGATGTTATATGTCTCCTCAGATAGTTACCCTTCACTGTGTCTGAGGGCAGGGCACATTATACCTTATAGGGTTACAAGAAGTTTGTGGATATGCAAATGAATAAGATCCCCTGTGTCTTTGAAAGGTATACATGTTAGGCTTTGATTGTGAGAAGCATGCCCTTAGTATGGATTTTGTTCAATCAAAATACCAACAATTTTTCGATAAAGACAAGATGAGTTTGGTCTAATGATATATCCCTCTCACGTATACCATTGAAATTGTGAGTTAGAATTGTGTCACACTCTCTTAAATCTTGAGTTAATTGTAATAAAATAAAAAATAAGAACTTTTTGTTATTCTTATCACCTCTTGATATGTAATATCAAAAGTGCGATAAAACTCTTAATATTTTTAAATGTAAATAAAAGGTAGTTTTGGGAGTTATAATTAAAGGAACCTTTGACATGCTTCTAGAGAAAATCTAAAAAGCTTTGTAACCGCAAATGTACTATTGACTCTTGATCAGATATATCAAATTAGGGGTGGCAATTCGGATTGGTGGACAGGGTTAGAGTCAACCTGAACACGACATGATTATTAAACGTGTCAAACCCTCTAAACTCGAATAAACTCGAACACGACACGACTAAATACCGATCAACACAAACATGACACATCTAACTTATTTAAAATATGGGTTAGATGTGTCGTGTCAAATGACTCATTTGAATGACGGGTCCATCATCACTAGCTGGAGGATCATATGTAGGCATTCATGGCATAGTTTTTAGAAGATCCTCACTAACAACTCTACAGTCTACCTTTTATCTTTGACAACATCTACAAATATTTACTTAACTTGTCTCTCATTCATCATCATTAAATGAATTGTCACGTCCGATATGAATTTCGTGTTCTGGGAATCTAATTTAACAGCATTAGTGATGATGATATGATATATATTTTTGTCAAGCTCGGTTAATGCATATATCATGCCCACCAACATTGTATATTACATTGTCTTTCACCAACTCTACAAAAGGATCATCATTCACATAGTCTTTACCAACTAATGCCCTTTGTAGTGAATTATGAGCAAAACTATAGTCATCTTTCCTAAAATGAATTAAAATTGCAAAGCTGTTAGGGGAAAAAAAAATAAAGGAACAAAAACGTGTATTACAGATGTAATTCACTTTGGTGCCTATCGTCACGTTGGAGTAAACTAGAATCACGTTGGTGTATTTCTTCCTTTTTGATTCTCCAAGATTTTTCTCATTATTTTCAACTACTTAATGTTCACAAGCAAAACCCATAAATCCATTGGCTATCTGTAACAAAAAATGCAAAGTAATTACAAGATTTACTTATCTTCAACAAATTAATCCAAGTTTTTCCTTTATCTTCTCCAAATATCAAAATCAATAACCCTAAGCTTCAAATACCTCACCAATATTCAACACTTTTTAAAAATGAGAAAGATATGTTGAATGAAAAATGTGATTTTGGTGATATAAAGGTTGAGTGGATTTTTGTTTGAAAAGAGAAACAGAAAGGTTAGGTCGGGCAGGTATGGTGAAAAGAGAAAGAGAAAGAGAAAGATATAGGGTAGGGAAAAATTGCACAAAAAATATTAAATGCTTTTGACTTATATTTTCCTGGAGTTTTTTTTTTAAGGGTATAATTATAAGATTAACAACGGTCGGAATCTGTCGAGATCAATCACTTATATTTTTCAGGAATTTTATTACAGTTTTTTATCATTAGATATGAATAGTTAACACTTAAACTATTATTTGTGGTTAGAAATAATTTTTCATATTTTTAATAAGATATTTTTGACAATTTCCCATTCTTCTATGAATTGATAGAAAACGAGTATTGAAATTTGATATGGTAAGAAGCAGAACCAATGTGTTTGTTGGGTTTATTATTCTGATTTATCTAGCATTTGATTTTGAGAAGCTGGAGAAGTTATTATAGTGGTAATATTTTACAAATGATCAAATCAATTGAATTTAGAAGCGGGTGTATTCAATCTAGAATTTATTGAAATTTGATGGATTTTTTTTAAGTTATAAATTTTGGTGGAATTAACGGATTCTATAGATTCAATGTAGATTTGGTAAGAATTATATATAGAATTGTTGGACTTGTCCACATATTTATATAGAATTGAATAAATTTTTAATGATTTATTTTGAAAAATATAGAATTTAATTAATAATAGTTTAAAATCCATCAAATTCTATGGAAGTAAAACAAGATTTGTCATGTGACTTTTCATTTATATTTTTTATTTTAAAATCTATCAAAATCTATTCAATTTCATCGCTTAAACAAAATCTGCAAAGTCTATGACTTTTTTAATATATATATAGATTTCCGATAGATTCTTTAAAAGTCTGATTTAATACACCTAGATTTCGATAAATTTTTTAAAAGTTTATAAAAATCTGGATTGAATATACCTAGATTTCGATGGATTCCTAACAAGTTTAGATTGAATACACCCAGATTTCAATGCACTATCAAATTTTAACCAATTCTAAATTGAATAAACCCCCTAATCATTCCGCCTATTATGTTTGTCAAATAAATTATTAAAGAAAATGGAAAACCATATTTACCAACAAATCAACAATCATGGATTTGCATGACATTAGTCATTGGATCATTCAAGAAGATGATTCGATGCAACCAAAAATATAGAAAGTGGATGGTCCAAAATATTAGTTTGTTTAATCTTATTCTACATGATTGAGTGGGTCCAAAAGAGTTGATAAAAAATTTAGGAGGAGTATTAAAGTCTAAAGAAGAGGGTTCACCAAATTAATTTATTATTTATCAGTTCATCAAAAGTGAGGTGGTAGGACACATGTGCTTGCTAGTGTTTGGTGATGGTGGTTGTTGGTCAACCCCATCTTTCCCACATGCCCCCCTCTATCTCATCAAACTATAATAAACTTTGGCCCTGTTTATCAGGGTTTTTGAAAATTTATTTTTAATTTTTTGGGTCAAAAAATTATTTTGTAAATGTTTAAATTTTTAAATAAAAAAAACTTTAAAGATTTAAATTTTTTTTAAGTAAAATAAAAATTATATTAAATAGGATTTTTATTATTCATTTCTCTTTATAATTTTATTTTATTTTTCTAAATCTTTCAAATATATTATATTTAGATTTTTATAATATATTATAAACTCTCTCGTAAATGTATCTATTCGAAATAATATGTAAATTTTGTGAAAACTTTTTCTTTATTTTTTAAGCAGAGGTTAGCTAGGGGTTAGTTTGGACATAGATCAATAATTAAAAACATGGTTCGAAAAATAACTCCCATTATTAAGAAGAGGTCTCCACCACGTATTTTATTTATTGAATAATAGTTAAATTCGAACCTCTGTCATATATATTAAGGGAAAATGTAATGATCATTTGAGCAATGCATATATGAAACTTGAACATTAAATAAAATATATAATAATTAATAACTACCTTAAATTATATTATTTTCTTCCATAGAGGAAAGAGCATACATACTTGCGGTTGAATATTTGATTTTGCCAATTATAAAATATTATATATATATATATTTTTTTTCTTATTTAAATTGTTTCCTTAATATTTTATATTTCTAATTTAATGTATTATTCTATCTTCTATTGTAACAAAATGAACTTTTTCTTTAATATTTTAACTTTTTTCCGATGCATTTTAAATATAAAGGAGAGAAAACACATGCCTCATAAGTAACGCAATCAAGGGTGCGTTTAGTGTGTGAGATTAGATTGAACTATTTTTATAGGATTTGATTGGAGCAAATTAGTACTGTGATGTTTTTGGTGCAGTACGAATTAGACTAAAAATAGTATTGTTCCTTATTTAGTATTATATAAAATTGAATAAAAATAATTGTATTACTTTTTAGTAATAATTAAATTTTAAATAAAATAAAATATTTAATTTAATTTAAAAATTATTTTAAAGATATATTAATTTTTAATATTAATATAAAATATTTTTAAAATATTTTTAATATTTTATTAAAATTTAAAAAAAAAAAAAAAAAAAAGAGGTGGAACAAATTTGTCCCACTTATTTTAACAGGATACCAAGACCCTAAAAGCCAATCCTAAAAAATTAAATTAATTTTAATCCAATCCCGCCCCTTACTTTTATTCAGTGCATCAAATGTGTAATAAATGTATAATACATCCTACAAAAGACAAAAGGAAATTAGAAAAAGCATGCCGTTTTTATATAAATCCAGCAATTAGTGGAAAAAGCATGGAAGATGTGTAGGATGAATTGCAAATGATGTGGCCTGTTCAACATGTGCAACCAGAGTGAATTGGTTTGTCATCGTAAGACTTTATAGCAATGTGGACGAAATAGTAAGACTTTGAAAAGGAGATGCGAATCTGACCTTCTTTATTCGTTTTCCAATAATAAATTGCTGTCACCGAGTCAGCGATTCTGTCTTGACTGTCACATTATTCTAGTAGGATTTATGTTGCGCCAAATCATATTTCTTAATTTTAATACCCACAATCTCCTTTTTTTTATTCATCTTAAAATTAAAATATCAATTTACAAAATAAAACTTTATTAGTTAATTGTCATGAAATTATCGATGCCCAATAAAATTTGGTGGCAAAATACGTTTATTCAGTTTGATAATATATCATATTAAGTCGTACTACATTAGGTTGATATGTTAAAAAAAAACATAAAAAATTAAGGATAAATTATAATAGAGTACCATAATATTTGACAATATTATAATAAAATCGTGAGTTTAACCTTAATTATATATTAGTACCCTTAATTAACTAGTTAACTGTTAAAGTTAACGGTCAATAAATAATCAAAGGGTAATATGATCATTTGCGCCTTAATTTTTTTAAAAAAAAATTAATAAAATTTTAAAAAATTAAATGAATCTCACCGTCAATCAAGATTGATGGACGGTGTAGATCATATTGATAAAAAAAAGTTTAATATTTTTTAAAAACAGAACAATTTAAAAAAAGAAAAAAATAAAAGAAAATTTTGTTTTTCGTGGGATGGAGATTCAAACTTTAGATTGTATATCTACCGTCCATCAATCTTGATAGACGATGGAGATCTAACTAATAAGAACATCTTGATGGACGGTAGAGATCCAACTAATAAGAACATCTTGATGGACGGTAGAGATCCAACTAACAAAAACACTAAGGACAAAAAAAAAAATTTTTGTAGGAACTGAATCTCCTCTATCAATGAGGGCAGATCTACTCCTATTAATGGAGCAGTGCTTGCAAACTTTTTTGGTTGTTGCTGTTATTGTTCTTGTTAGGTGGAGATCATATCCATTTTTTTTAATATGATATCTACAGTATATTATGTTAGAAAAATCCAATATGTGGACGTACATATGTGTTAAAATATTGTGTTGGTATTTATTTATTTATTTATTTTTGGTTAGTTGTTGTTTACTGTTAATAAAAAAAAAAAAATTTGGATAATAGCGTGACACCAATGTTGTTGCTCCACTTGGGCAGCAAAAATGCTTGTAGCGCCCAAGTGTTGCCAGCAACATGGGCAGCAATTGTTGCGCCACTTACACAGCAATTATATATATATATATATATATATATATATATATATATATATATGTTAGAGTTGCACAGTTATGATGGATTCAATACTGTTGGTGCAACACTGTACTGCTGCCAATAAAAGAAAATAAATAAATACATTGCTGTTAGGTATAAGCACTGTATATATATAATTTTTAATAACAGTATATATATACTACTTGGACAGCATATAATAACTGATAATTATTTAATGCATTAGGATTTAATGTGTGGCTTTGTGATACGATATATTATTAACATGTTAGAAATTTGGGAATTGATCACAAACCATACTTGTTGTCAATAAAATATAAAGACTCTTTAAATTCAAATATTATAGTTTTATATTATTTTATTATTGTTATCTAACATTCTAAATAGCTTGATTGAAACAACATGTCACCAAAGTGACCTCTCTTGTGAAGATTAATTATTATGAATGTTTAGATGGTTGTGTGTATGTTTATTCATGCGGATGTTAGCTGGCCCAAAGGAAGGTTAATATTTGGCCGAATTGTATACACACCTGTGGTGATAAACATGTGACAATTGTAAGGTTTCCATGTAAATAATAAATCGATCCAAAGATAGATTTATTATTTGACAGAAGTTATTGTCAATGTTTGATCACTACACTAAGAGTATCACTTACAAGTTAATATTACTGTCCAAAGACTTGATATTAATGTTGTGTTAGATATCTTAAGATGGGAATTACCATTATTTGAATTTATTGATTATTGTATATGGAATTTAATGTGAACTTGTTTGTTTGTTGTGTTCTCTGTTCAGCTAATATATCTGCTGCTACCATATCTGCAAATTTAAATTCAATTCTTATGCTTAATGGGACAAACTTCAAGAATTGGAAAGAGAATGTGTTAATTGTTCTCGGCTGCATTGATATAGATCTTGCATTAAGGATTGAGCAACCCCCTTCTCTTACGGATGGAAGTTCCACTGAAGAAAGAAGGAACTTTGAGAAGTGGGATCGCTCAAATCGCATGAGTCTTATGATCATGAAGCGCGGCATTCCAGAAGCCTTTAGGGGTCCTGAATCCGAAGGGATCACTACTGCCAAGGAGTTCCTTACCGAAATTGAGAAACGTTTTGTAAAAAACGATAAGGTTGAAACAAGTACGCTTCTAGCAAGCTTGATTTCAATGAAGTATAAAGGCAAAGGGAACATAAGGGAGTACATCATGGAGATGTCTCATATTGCTTCAAAACTAAAGACACTGAAGCTCGAGCTATCTGATGATTTTCTCGTGCATTTGGTATTAATATCGCTTCCTGCACAATTCAGTCAATTCAAGGTCAGTTACAACTGTCAAAGGGATAAATGGACTCTAAATGAGCTCATTTCATATTGTGTGCAAGAGGAAGATAGGTTGAAGCAAGAAAAGACAGAAAGTGCTCACTTGGCAAACACCTCTAAGGATAAGGGCAAGAAAAGAAAGAAGGATCATGAAGCTGCTAAGGGTCCAGCACAAAAGAAACAGCATAAGGAAACAGAAAAACAAAGCTGTTTCTTTTGCAATAAACCTGGACACCTAAAGAAAGAGTGTACCAAATATCACGCTTGGCGTGCAAAGAAAGGTACAATTCTTACTTTGGTCTGTTCTGAGGTTAATTTAGCTTCAGTACCAAGAAACACTTGGTGGTTAGATTCTGGTGCTACTACTCACATAAGTGTTTCTATGCAGGGTTGCCTGAGCTGCCGAAAGCCAAATGATGCTGAAAGATTCATCTTTGTGGGCGACGGAAAATCGGTGGAAGTTGAAGCAATAGTCACATTTAGGTTATTATTAGGAACTGGTTATTATTTGGATTTGAAAGACACTTTTGTTGTACCGTTATTTAGACAGAATTTGGTTTCTATTTCCTTGTTGGACAAATTTGGATATTATTGTTCTTTTGGAAATAATCAGTTTAGTCTTTCATTAAATTCGAATGTTATTGGTACTGGTTCATTATGTGTTTATGATAACATTTATTTGCTTGATACTATTGCATCATATAATGAAACCTTGCATGTGGATTCCCGTGGTACTAAACGCAAATTAAATAATGAAAATTCAGGGACATTATGGCACAAGCGCTTAGGTCATATCTCAAAAGCAAGAGTTGAGAGACTTGTGTCTGATGGCATTTTGGATTCCCTTGATTTTACAGATTTTGAAATCTGTATTGAGTGCATTAAGGGAAAACAGACCAAAACTAAGAGATTAGGTGCCAACAGAACTTCAGACGTCTTAGAATTGATACATACAGATATTTGTGGACCATTCCCTACGGCTTCTTGGAATGGTCAACAATATTTCATATCATTCATAGACGATTACTCACGTTATGGGTAGCTATATCTCATTCATGAGAAATCTCAGTCACTAGACGTGTTCAAAGTTTTCAAAGCTGAGGTTGAGAACCAACACAACAAAAGGATTAAAAGTGTTAGATCTGACCGTGGTGGTGAGTACTACGGCAGATATGACGGTTCAGGTGAACAACGTCCAGGACCTTTTGCTAAATTCCTAGAGGCATGTGGAATCGTCTCACAGTACACCATGCCAGGATCACCTAGCATGAATGGTGTTGCTGAGAGACGAAACAGGACTCTTAAGGATATGGTAAGGAGTATGATTAGTCATTCTACCTTACCAGAATCACTCTAGGGATAAGCATTAAAAACTGCAGCTTATATCCTTAATAGGGTACCAACTAAAGCAGCTCCTAAAACACCTTATGAGCTTTGGACAGGCAGGAAGCCCAGTCTCAAGCACTTTCATATTTGGGGATGTCCAGCTGAGGCAAGACCTTATAGGCCACATGAAAAGAAATTGGACTCTAAAACAGTAAGCAGCTACTTTATTGGGTACTCTGAGCGATCAAGGGGCTATAAATTTTATGATCCCACATTAAGGTCAATTTTTGAGACGGGAACTGCAACATTTTTTGAGGATGTTGAGTTTGGGGGGAGAAATAAGGTTAGAGACATTGTCTTTGAGGAGGAATCAGTTTCGATTCCTACTATTGCTTTTGACAATGTGCAGGTTTTTGTTCCTGTCATTGATCAAGAAGCAAATTCGGAACCACAAGAAGACAATGTTGAACAACTTCCTACACAAAATGAGGTAATTGTTCCTGAAGAACAAACTCAACAACCTCAAGAACAAATGCCATTAAGGAGATCCACAAGAGAAAGGAGAAATGCAATTCCGGATGATTACATAGTATTTCTCCAAGAACATGAGGAAGATAATGGAATGGTGGACGATGATCCAATCAACTTCCACCAAGCCATGCAGGGTTCTAAATCTCAAAGGTGGATTGATGCCATGAATGAGGAGTATAAGTCTATGCAAGACAATGATGTTTGGGATCTTGTCCCATTGCCTGAAAGTGCGAAACCCATTGGTTGTAAATGGATATTTAAAACCAAAAGGGATTCAAAAGGTAATGTGGAGAGATATAAGGCTCGTCTTGTTGCTAAAGGCTTTACTCAAAAGGAAGGCATTGACTTCAAAGAGACTTTCTCTCCAGTTTCAACGAAAGACTCTTTCAGGACAATTATGGCACTTGTTGCACATTTTGACCTTGAATTACATCAGATGGATGTTAAGACGGCGTTTCTCAATGGCGACATTGATGAAACAATCTATATGGTACAACCGGAAAACTTTGTGTTTGGAGACTCAAAGAAGATGGTTTGCAAACTAAAGAAATCCATCTATGGACTCAAGCAAGCTTCTCGTCAATGGTATTACAAATTTCATCAAGTAATTATCTCGTTTGGTTTTGAAATAAATGTTGTTGATGATTGTGTGTACCACAAGTTCAGTGGGAGTAAGCATATTTTCCTGGTTTTGTATGTTGATGACATACTGCTTGCCACTAATGATATAGGCTTATTGCACGAAACCAAGAGATTCCTATCAAAGAAATTTGAAATGAAAGATCTTGGTGACGCCTCTTTTGTATTAGGCATTAAGATACACCGAGATCGCTCTCGGGGTATCCTCGGGTTATCACAAAAGAGCTATATCGATAAGGTGCTTAAAAGGTTTGGCATGCAAGAAAGTAAACCAGGTGACACCCCTGTCGCTAAGGGAGACAAATTCAGTCTCAAACAGTGTCCTAAAAGTGACCTTGAAGTTAAGGAAATGCAGAAGATTTCCTATGCGTCAGCTGTTGGGAGTCTAATGTATGCTCAAGTTTGCACACGTCCGGATATAGCATTCATTGTTGGAATGCTAGGCAGATATTTAAGTAACCCTGGAATGGATCATTGGAAAGCAGCCAAGCGGGTTATGCGATATCTACAGAGAACCAAGGATTACATGCTCACATACAGGAGATCGGATCAGCTGGAGATCATAGGGTATTCTGATTCCGATTTTGCTGGATGCCAAGATAGTAGGAGATCCACATCAGGCTACATCTATCTGCTGGCTGGAGGAGCTATTTCCTGGAGAAGTGCCAAACAAACACTCATAGCTTCTTCCACTATGGCGGCAGAGTTTGTAGCATGTTATGAGGCATCCAACCACGGAATATGGCTGCGGAATTTTATCACTGGGCTGCGTATTCTAAATGGTATTGAAAGACCACTCAAGTTGTTTTGTGATAATAAGTCAGCAGTCTTGTATTCCAATAACAACAGGAGCTCATCGAAGTCAAAGCATATTGACATCAAGTTCCTGGTTGTGAAGGAGAGAGTTCAGAGTGGACAAATTTCTATAGAGCATATAGGCACAAACTCCATGATTGCGGATCCGCTTACTAAGGGACTACCACCTAAGGTCTTTCATGAGCACACTGCTCATATGGGTATAGTATCGTATGAGGATATTGTGGTTTAGTGGGAGTTTGTATTTTTATTAATGCTTTATATTGTTATAGACACTTTTTTGTGTATTTGGATATTTTCTGCAGAAATGAAGTATTCAGTTCAATTACACTCTGTTATATTTTTGTTTTGTTTTTGATCTCATTAAAGAATTAAGTAGGACCAGTTGGAAATAGGCATGTTAGATCACATTACATGTAATTTCCATGCTACGCATCCATGATTGATATATGTCATTTGGTTGTATTAGTATACGTGACCATTGATGGATTGAGTTACGATAATTGTAACGAAAATCGCTTTGATCCTATATTGGTATGGTCAATGGACGAGATTGTTGGGAAATACCTTTATTTGTGATAGCAAAATTTTGAGCTCATAAAGTTATACATATTTCAAGGCAACATATGTGGTCCAAGTGGGAGATTGTTAGAAAAATCCAATATGTGGACGTACATATGTGTTAAAATGTGTGTTGTTATCTTAAAGTATAGTCCGTTTAAAGTGATCGGTATAATGTTTATATTATTGGACATTGGGTATTAAATTGTAATGGATTCAATGTGTAGAGACCATAGTGATATTTCTAATTTGATGAGGGGCCAAATTAGAAATATCAATAGTTTTTTTTATTAAACTATTACAAATCAGGGTTAGGTCCCCAATTCATACGATCGACAGTTTCTCTTCTCTCTGCCTACCCCATCAACAGTGAGAAACAGTATCCAAAAAGGAGAAATTCGTATAGAATTGGAAGATCGCAACCCCAATTTCAAGTCCATTATGGATCAAGGTACGCTTCCGCTTCTTAATTCTACTCTTTTGATTCTTATGGAGATTTACATACATGCTTTAGGGCACAATTTAGGGTTCTTGATATTTTCAATTGATTGTGTAATCAAGCATGTAAGAATTGTATTATGTAATATATTCAACATATTGCACATTGATTAGTTTTTGAAAAATAATCAATTAATAATTTTAAAACTTTAATTGTATTATTATTTTTGAAAAACTCATATTAAAATAGTAGTCAAAATATTATTTTCAAGTTTCTAAAACAATTCAAAAATAACTTTTAATGGTTTTTCAATTGAAAAAATGGAATTAACTTACCTCAATTACAATGATATTTAATTGCATTCATATTAATTGCATTCAATACCCTGATATTTAACCATATTACAATGAAACCGTATTTTACTTAAACTACAGCTAAATACCTCAAATAATTATCAATCCACTTCCTAACATATATAAAAATATCATTTTTTGACATATTTTTATTTTTTTTAGCTCATATGGTTCCTAATTTTTTTAAAATATATCAATTTAATCTCTATAACTAAAATTTTAACTGTTAAATTTGATATAAAGTAAAATTGTTCATTTTATCATTTTTGATTAAATTATAAAATCTTAATAACGCTTTTACTTTTAACTTTTTAACAACTTTAGCTATTTTGATAGTCTAATAAGAAATAGATATATGTTGTAAAAATTTAATTTTTTTTAAAACACTTAAAAAGATTAAATAATAAAATAAATGTGATAAAATTTATTAAAAATAAAAAAATAATTATAAAAGTTAAAAGAATCTTAAAAGTAATATTTTTATTAAAAATAAAATAAAATTCAAGATTAAATACCTATAAAAATAAAAAATATAATAATAAAACTGCAATATATATAAATTATATATATTCCAGTTTTATTATTATAATTTTTTTATGATATAATAATATATATATTATAATTTTATTATTATATTTAATTTTTATAATATATATAATGTATATATACTATATAATATATTATAAAATATGTATATATAATATTTTAATATTTTAGTTTTTTTAAACTAAATTTTAAGTTTTATAAGTATTCACTCTTGAATTTTATTTTTATTTTTAATAAATGATGTTATTTGTAAAAAAAAATTAAATTTATAATGAATTTTATTATTTTTTTTATTTAATCCTTTTAAGTGTTTATTTAAAAAAAAAAAAATTTATAACATATGTCAATTTTTTATAAGACTATCGAAATATGTAAAGTTGTTAAAAGGTTAAAGGATAGAAGCGTCATTCTACTTTAATAATTTAATAATAAAAGGGTAAAATGAGTAATTTATACTTTATGTCAGGTTTGATCGTCAAAATTTTGGTTATAAAAACTAAATTGATATATTTAAAAAAAATTGGAGACCATGTCAGTTAAAAAAAGTAAAAACAAATCAAAATATAATATTTTTAAATATATTATGGATCAATTGATAATTATTTAAAATAATTCTCTATAGTTTAAGTAAAAATATAATTTTATTATAATATAACTAAATATCAGGATTATTTATTACAATTTACCCTATAAAAGTTTTGTATTGAAATATGAAATATATATATATATATATATATATATATATATATATATATATCATTTTACATCAAACAAAGATAAAACTTTTATCTTGAATTTCAATTCTTACTATTATATTTATTTTATTTTTTATTATAATATATTAAAGGGATATCTTATTATAAAATTTAATTAATCCATTAAATTTTAATACATTGATTAAAATAAGAGTAAATAACGCCTACTTTTTCTGAGATTTGTTTAATTATTAGTGGAGTCAACTTTTGAGTTTATTGACAAAGACCTTCCCGTCCGTTAGTTAAATTTTGGGTTTATTGATAAATACATTAATTGATCAACTGCTATTTGACTAAATTTTATTATGGGTAAGGGAGGTGTTTATTAATAAATGATAAAATTGACTCTGCTTATAGTTGATAAAATCTCAGAGGAGATCGTTACAATTAACTCTTAAAATAAATAAGAAATTCAAAAAAGTGAAAAAAAATCAGATTTATTTATTATAACTATAGTTACAATTTATTGATAGTAGCAAAATCTGAACATTTATTAAATACCATTGAAAGTAGTATTTGTATTACAAAAAATTGACAAATAAATAGTAGATTCTCATATAAGTACAATTTTTTTTAATATAGTAGCAATATCTGACCATTTATAAGACAATTCAAATTATTTCATAAACGTGTGACTTATGACGGTAATGTCAAATGAATAAATAAAAATGAACCTATTTAAAATTTATTAAATTACATTAAAAATTAAATTTTATAATAAATTACACCGTCATTAAATTTAACTGTAAAAAAATAGGTTTGAACCTTCTTTAGTTCGTGATCTACAGTGAATTTATAGTGAATATAATATGAATCTCTCGTTTCTTCTTTTACTTTTTATTTTTGTTAAGAGTCAATTATATTTTTTAACAGTAAAATTTAATATTAAAAAAACTCAGTGTGATTATGTAAATTTTAATTCTAAAATAATTTAATAAATTTTAGACACGTTGAATATTATTTATTTATAAATAAATAAAATTTAAAAAAAAAAAAAAGCGACAGTCTTTAGCCGGCAAAGAAGGTTAATTTTGTAAATAAGCGGCTCCTCCATTGAAGTTGAAAAAGAGTTCAAAAAAGCTCCTCGGTTTTTCCAGTCAAGCTGTACGATAGTCTTTAGTAGAAACACTTCAGCATTTTGTCTTCCTCTTCCTCTCCAACAATCAAAATCATCAACTCGCATTCTCCAAAACTCATCGTTTTGGTTTTCATGGAAGGTCTCTCTCATGCGATCACTCCCAAACTCGCTCCTCTCCCTCTCAAGACTAACTTTCGCTACAATGGATTCGGTTCCGTGATCGTCCGATCGAAGATTCATCTGAGCAGAGTCTGCAAGAGAAGTCGCGTCTTCGCTGAAGTTCAGAGTGATCACAGCGAGCGACTCGATTTCAGTGATCCTGATTGGAAGTCCAAATTCCAGACAGATTTCCAGCGGCGCTTCAACCTCCCTCACATCTCCGATGTTTTCAAAGACGCCAAACCTATTCCTTCTACGTTTTGTCTCAGGATGAGGTCAGCTTTACCGTGTTTTGATTTTGGTTGCATGTGATTATTGATTTAACTTTTTTTTTTCAAGCTGATCACGTGATTTTTTTTAATTTAAATTTGTGTGTGTATTTTATTTGTGTTACAGGACTCCAGTAACTGAAGAGTTTGCAGATGGTTATCCATCTGATGAAAATTGGCATGGATACATTAATAATAGCGACAGGGTACTTCTAAAGGTATATTTCTATCAAAACATTTACCATAATTTTATAAATGGATTGATTTTTTTTGTATTTTTGTTGGTTCGTAGTTAGTTACGCGATGATTACTTGCTTATCTGTCGACTATAATTTTATTGTTTACTAGATCATTATGCAAGGTTTGCTAGGTAATGGTCTGTTATTAAGTAAATTGTCATTGTGCTCTGTAATGTGAACGTGCCACTTAAATGTGCCTCTCAAGATGTATGGGTGGTGGTTGGTTTTAGTCCAGAATTTTCAGTATATGATATATATTAGTTTACAGAGGCTAAAGTCCTGAATATGTTCTCTCCGAAGCTTCGATAAAAACCCTATTTTGAAAATATTTTATATTAGTTGCACTTCTTTGTTGCATCTCTCAGTCAACTGCTTGCATGTTAGATCATTGAAATGATCTTTATAAAATGATTGATTAGACATTATTTCTAACTCAAAAGCATAGTCTATACACTAAAGTAAGAAGTCTAAGATACTTGTACAATCAAGTCAGAGACAAATATAAGAGACAAATAAGTATTAGGACTGCTGCCTTGAAAAGTAAATCCAGGTGAGCTTGTGGTAATAATAATCTAGACAAAACTTATATTGAAAGCTCCAGTGAAAGAAGCTGGGGATGAATATCATTTTGGTGTGACAACTTCTTTGACAGGTTATAATTTCATTTGACTTTTAATTTTTCAGGTCATACATTACTCATCGCCCACATCTGCCGGTGCTGAGTGCGTTGATCCTAATTGTACTTGGGTTGAACAATGGTAATTATGCCTCTCAACATTATTCTAGGTATTTGCAAATTGAAATCATGCCTGCTCTATAAATGTTATACTTTTTTACAGAAGCGAACGGTCTTAATGCTTTCAAGTAAATGCAGGATATTGTCATTAATATTTGTATTATGGCAGTTAGGGGTTTGGATAAAAGTACAAGATTAGATCTAATCATTTGATCTCTTTATGTATTTACCTATTACTTTACGTACATTATTGTCTGTGTTTGATGTTTTTACTATTAATTATCATTTGACAGTGATGGATATTGTAAAACCTGTGTAGGGTTCATCGTGCTGGACCTCGGAAGGAAATATACTTCAAACCAGAAGAAGTTAAAGCGGCAATTCTTACTTGTGGTGGACTATGCCCTGGTCTCAATGATGTCATCAGACATGTCAGTATCATTTATAAATGTTAATCTACTGCTTGTTCTTTTCATATAAGACAGGCCTGCACTCTTCTCTAGATGAAATCAGCATATTCTCTGATACCCTTATTGTAGGAGTTATCAGTTATGGCAGCATTTACATTTCTAGATACTTATACTCTTTAGCTTTCAAATCTGTTCCATTAGCTGGTGAACTTTCTGGCATTTATTTGGAGAAACAGTTTTCTTGATGGTCATGTTATGTGTCTGACAAATAATATTTCATTGCTTAGAAATAACAGCATAGTGCCTATTAGTATAGAATAACCTATCACAATGATTCACTGTTGTATTAAAGAGTACTGATTTGATGGCTGCAATGCATATATGCAATATACACACGACTTAAATTTTATCACATAATTGATGTGTGTATTGAAATCAAATTAAAAATCTCGCATTTGTGCACTCTCTAAACTCTTTTGAATAGCAATGAACAACGTTCTTCCTATATGGACTATGTACATGCTATCGAAGTATATTCTGCATAAGGCCTTAATTTTTGTTTTTACATGCTATTGTTAGTCAGGAAAAAAAGTTTGAAGTTTCCCTGACATTCTCCAACAAGAAAAACTCCAATGATTGGAATTAACGATTTCCAAAATTGATTTCCATTAAGATCTTACGTATAGTCATAATGATACAAGTTTATTTGGTTTTGCATTCATAATTATGATAATCTTCTGCAGATTGTCATCACTCTTGAAATATACGGCGTAAAAAAGATAGTAGGGATTCCGTTTGGCTATCGTGGATTCTGTGACAGAGACTTGACTGAAATGCCGGTATGTTCTTATTTCTTCTTTAGCAATCATTTTTCAAAAAAATATCAGTTGATGGATTAAGATTAGATCTGTTATCATATACTTGAAAAAAATTAAAAACAACTAAATGCATGTTTTTGCTTCAGAAGAAGATTTTTAAAAATATAAATTAATTTGTTTAGACTTGACTTTGATTATTAGCTATCGCGGAAAGTTGTTCAAAATATTCATCTTTCTGGTGGAAGCTTGTTAGGAGTTTCACGTGGTGGACCGACTGTTAGTGAAATTGTCGACAGTATGGAGGTGGGCAATCAAACTTTTTACTTTGTGACATCATTTTGCAGCTTTCTTGTGGGACTTTTTAAAATTGAAATGTTTCAAGATACCAGGCATTGTAAGTCTGATATATGTATTTGCATTATGATGTCAGGAAAGAGGAATTAACATGCTTTTTGTGTTGGGCGGGAATGGTACACATGCAGGAGCCAATGCGATACATGATGAGGTTATTTAACCTGAAACTTGTATCAACTGGGCGTACTCTCCATAATAGTACTCTGTACCCAGCAATGCATTTTTTTATCATGATGTTAATATAATGACAATATTTTATGGAAACAGTAATAAATAAATCTCCTCTCTTTTTTAATTATGTATATATACCATGTCTCAATTAACTTCAAGTTAATGGTTGAAGTCATTGTCTTCAATAAAACTTGGGGTGGTTATAAAATTTGAATATAATGTAGATATTTGCTACATGTACTATGTAATTTTCATATTAAATTGTGTCCTGCATATCTAAGTTTGATACAAAGCAGGATATTCATAGACTGCTTTGCTTATAAATTACGTTAGAGGGGATCTTAGCAGATCTCTACTTTGTCAGACCTCTCTGTGAATGTCGAAGTGACTGTTGGATAGTTACTCTTTTTTTCTTTCCAGATATACATTTATAGTCTTCCAATCTTTTTCTTTCAGTGCCGTAAAAGAAGGATGAAGGTAGCTGTAGTTGGTGTGCCAAAAACCATAGACAACGATATTCTGCTGATGGATAAAACTTTTGGCTTTGACACTGCTGTTGAAGAAGCACAACGAGCAATAAATTCTGCATACATTGAGGTACAAGTTGGAATGCTATGTTTTACTTATATAGTACACATATCAAGAAGTTCACGCGCTTTAGCTTTCATCACTAATCTCTTTGTTGCTATTAAAATTTAAAACTTACAAGTTCATTCTTTACCCTCAAATTTTGCGGTAGGCGCATAGTGCTTATCACGGTATAGGCATTGTGAAATTGATGGGTCGTAACAGTGGATATATTGCCATGCATGCATCACTAGCAAGTGGACAAATTGACATATGTTTGATCCCAGAGGTATTTATATACTTGTTAAACCTACGTATACATATGCACACATGCATATATTAGTGAGCCGTATTAATTGAATTAAATTTATCCATTTAAGGTACCTTTCCATTTGCATGGGCCTCATGGTGTTTTGAGGCATCTGAAATACCTAATTGAGACAAAGGGATCAGCTGTAGTCTGTGTAGCAGAGGGAGCTGGACAGGTACTAGTTTTTTTTCTTATTATTAAGTTTAATTTCTGACACCACAAATTAGATTTTGAAACCTGTGAACTAGACCTTTTTTTTTTTCAGTTTGATGCATATTCCAGGTCTTTAGATGCCTCTATCGTACTAATCTAATATGGATGAATTAGTATCTCTACATGGTTGCACTGTTGATGTCTACAATTGCTGGTTGGTTTCCCACTTTGTTGAGGTGGCGTTGTGCATACTCTCTATCATATGTTAGTTATTATAGATTACAGTATTCAAGCATCTTACACAATGTGACCACGCACATGGTAGAAGAGCCCTCCTTGGCTGGTTGACTACAAGCTGCCAACCCCTAGCAAGAAATCATGAACCTGAGGGTTAAGTTTTAACCAATGTTTGTCTAACAGAAAGAAGCACTGCCTTGGACTTGGGTCCCCATCCTAAATTTCCACTCATATGCATAGGCCAGGCCCTGTCAATTTATGATACTGCTTTAATGAGACAAGTTATGTTCCCTTTTTATATGATTAGGATTGCACCATTCTCTCCTTCCTGCTACTCTTGTTCCCCCTTATCTTCTACTAATCACACCTTTCCCTGAACAATGCCATCACACCCTTTACAAATATGAAACCTATATCTCGATTTGTCAACACTAGTTTGGTGTCTTGACATTTTCTATAGACAAATTCTGTTTCGGCACATATACTTTGCACTTGAATTTCTCAACAAGAATTGCTTCAACAATTTTTATAATCAAATTTCTTGCTTTCTGAACATGCCAGATGTTCAGAAATGAATTACTTGCTAGGATAATACCCTTTGGATTGATTTTGTTTTCTCAACTTTTTTTTTACTTCTGTGTTGGACAGTTTCTATCTGAAAGCGTGATGACCCTTAATACAACTTCCTTTCTATATTTATAAAACTCTGGAGAGAATAGATTTCAAATGAACTTGTGTTTACCATTCTGTTTTTCTCATAAATATCCTTTGAAGTTTTGACTCCTTTCTATTGTTTGCTCATAGCTTTTTCTCATAAGAGAACACTGGTGTATCTGGGAACACAGAAATAGTTTTGACTTTTAACAGGTTGAGCTTCAGTTAATTGGCTTATGATTATGTTTTTGTGATTGATGTGTCTGGATGAATAATGCTGATGGTTATGTTTTGTGATTGATGTTGCTGGATGAGATTTTCTTCTTCTTTTTCATAGGAAACAAAGAAATTTTATTCATGAAAGAAAAAAGGGTACAAAAAGTGGAGAGGCATTCCCCACCAAAACAGAAAACATAATCAAAACCAAGAAAAAAAAAAAACACAAATTAACAAACAACCTTCCAATCAAGCTGAATAAAAAATCTAGTAGTATGCTTGTTTTGAATCCTTCTTCTTTTTTATTTTAATTATCTTTTGAAAAGTTTAAGTAGCTTTCTATCATCTTCTTTGTTTTTAGGTGTTTCTCTTGCAAATTTATTGTGGACTAAAGTTGCCCTTTTTTGCACTTTCATAATTTTTTTTTCAGTTTTTGAAAAAAGGAGAATAGTTATGTAAAGTTCAGTTTCTTTATACATTAACCGGCATTTGTTGATAAGTAATTCTTAAAATGAATTCTCATGAATTCTATTAGTTCCACTTGAGCTCAACTGCTCAAGAGATATAACACTTCAGCTGGTTAGGATCAAGAAGGTAGAAAGAGAATCTTGTTTGTGTCTCTCCTTTATTCAAGCAATTTACAATATAAATTTTGTTTATCTGGATATTGCTTTTCTTTTCTATTTTCTTTACAGCATTCTTAAGATTAAGTGCTGCATGATCTTGCTTTTTCTTATGCAGAATTTAATTGAGAAAACTAATGCTACAGATGCATCTGGAAACATAGTACTTGGAGATGTTGGTGTACACATTCAACAAGAGGTTGGTGATTGTTCTTTCATGTCTTTCTAGTCTCCATAAATTATGGTACTCACGGCAAATTTTTTCCCGTTGGAAAAACTGCAATAACCTTAATAAATGGTCGGGGCAAAGGTTAAGCTAAACATTTATATCCTTTTACAGCTGTTGCATCAACATGAAGAGTATTTTGGTTTGTAGTTGTCTTTCGCCTGGTTTATAGAGTTCTGGTTAACCCAACTGTCTAGGGCTGGGACCAATCTCCTGCTACACTATTTCACTTTCTCTGTATATGACAAGGTGTTCAGAACTTGGAACGAAGTCCTAGCGTCCTACCCCTCAATTTCACTTTGGCTGGTCTGTCTTCTGAGATTAAGATCACTTTTACTTCTCTGGTGTACGATTCTGTGCATCATGCCAGTATTACTATTCCCTAGATTATAAGAGTGTTGATCGCTACAAAAGATGTATGGATGTTTATCATTGGAATGGAATTTTGGTAATTATTAGCCAAAAGTGTAGTAATTCTGATACATAGAACTTTGTTAAAAATCAAATGAATTTCACTCCTTTTCTTTTTCCATGTTGAGCACCATTGGTTTCTTTCCAGTTTCTGTAACACAAACATTCTTCAATAACCATGGTGCTTTTGAATTATAATTTTTTGTTAGCCTTTTCTAGGATCAGATATCTTTTGTAAGGATTGAGGGATGTACTTAGGTTTTTGCTTTTGTGGACAGCTTGTTCACTTTTGCATATAAAACATGTTCGTATGTCAACTAGTTATCAAAAAAAGGAACAAATAAAAAGCCTAGGGGCAGTGATATTGGTTCATGTTGATATAATCTGATGAGAGTAACTCAAATGAATGAATGATTTTATTTTTAGAGTTATAATCATAAATATCAATTTTGTATGAATTTATTTTGGATCTCCCTGAGGAGGTATGGTATTAATTTCCTATGTTTCTATCAGGTTAAGAAATATTTTAAGGAAATTGGTATTCCTTCTGATGTGAAATATATTGATCCTACATACATGATCCGTGCATGCCGTGCAAATGCATCAGATGGTATTCTATGCACTGTTCTGGGACAAAATGCTGTGAGTATCCTTCCCCTTCCCTTTCTCCTAAGCAGTAATGTAATTTGTAGTTAACTATTACAAAGGTATGCATTTAGTTGTGAAAGTTTCATGCCGAAAAGTTCTAGGTTAAAACCTTGACTGATTTGACTAACACTAGCCCCTGTTACATTGTGGCGGTTCAGAGAAGCATAAGGGCTTTGTTTGGTTTAGAATCATTTTAAAGTAACATTTGACTGTTGGACCAGTAAGAAATATGATTTCTTTTTTTCTCAAGTGAGTGGAAAACATGTTGAGATGCTTAATTGGTAATCTCTTAAGGCGGCTAATCTATAGATTCATACGCCCTTAAACCCAAATAGCCTCATAGGTGAGGTCTGATTTCATAGATGGGATTGGAATGACTTAAAAAGAGGCCAACTGCTAAACTGAGCAACTTTTAAGCAGTTACGTTTCCACGCATTCATTGAAGCTTGTTCACATGATTAAACAAGCTAAAGTCTTCCATTCCTAAATGAGCTTAGCCCTCAAAAACTAGGGGTGGCAATGAGTGGGATCAAGTTCACTCAATCATATGGGTGTCACATGTTGCCCAGCCCACATGAATTTATTTACTGAGAATTTAACCCTTAACTGAAAACTAAGTTGAGTCACAAATCCACCTCAATCAGTGGCAGACCCTGAGCATTTGTTTTATGATCAATGTTCAGATCAAGACATCTATATAGCTCAATGATGCCACAAAAAATTATTGAAATAAAACGGAAACATCTCAAGTATAAGGAAAATGCTTGCTACATTAATACATCTGTTTCTCCAAAACCAGAGAAAAACAATTTACACTAATATTTTTTTGACTGAAATTAGATGCCTACAACTCTACATGAAAGTTTTCTTCATTTTATGGGAATATAACCATAATTATATCTCTAGTATAGATTTAGAGACCTGAAAACTCCACTTCATTTTTAAGCATATTTATGTGGAGCCTTTTTTTTTTTTTTTTAATATTTTGACTTGGTTGTACTATCATCGCAAAAATTAGTCAACTGTTTGAACAGTCCCCATTCATTTTTAAAAATCCTGCATACATAAAGAAGGATCTGGCAATGTGTCTAGTTGATTTTGTTATGAAATAAAAGTAAATGCATATATAAATTAATAAAACAATAAATAAGAGAGTAAAATATATGTATATTGAACCGCTTTATTGATTTCGGATCATTTCTAATTCAATTACAATTGGATGGCACTTCTATATAATAAACTATTTGCTATCAAAGTGTGCCATAGAAAGTTTATAAGTGTTAAATTATAAAACTATCATATGCTTTCTAACTGACCCCTATAACAAGTGATGGCACAACCAATGTCATATTTACAATACTTCCCCTTGGATGTTCACCGCTTTTTATAGGTGTCACTTAGAAAGCATATGATAGTTTTATAACTTGACACTAATAGAATGTAAACTTTGCATGACACACTTTGATTGGAAACAATTTACTATAAATAGATGTGTTATTCAATTGTAATTGAATTAGAAGTGATCCGAAATCAATAAAGAGGTTCAATATACATATATTCTACTCTCTTATTTATTAATTTGTATATGAATTTACTTGTATTTCATAACATGTCATCAACAGGACTACGACCATGATCTCCAACATTATTAGCATTCACTTCTGAGAATGTTGTAGAACCAGTCGACATGGTTCATGAATTTTGATCAAAAGTTCATTATTTTTCTCTGGAACCAAAAGACATGAAATCAGTTCAGAATACTTTGTAAATCGACGCTTAAGATAAGTTTTTATTTTTATTTTTAATTGTTACAGAATAAGTTTCTGTGACTTATGTAACATTAGGAAATGACATTTAGGCATCTTGAAAAAGGAAACTAATTGTCATGTTTTTTTTCCCTATTTCAATATTAGTACCTATTATAAAAATAAGAAAACAAAGGGTAGTGTTATGTTGCCTTAAGGGCACACGGTAACACCTAAAAGATGGTGAAAAGTATGCAGGACATATACGAACAAGTGTCACCAGCTTTTGAAATTGAAAATTTCTTTAATACCCTTCTCACTTTTTTTATGCATACGAAAAAAAAAAAAATACTGTGACCTATCAACAAAAAGCCAAAAGAAAGCAGTGATTTTTAATAATTAACCTTTTCTTATTTATTCATTTATTAAAATATTTTTAATATTTGCTTTGGTGTTTTGTTGATGAGTCCAACTATTTTTGTTTTTTATATTTCTTTATTGTATCTCTATGACATAAAAAAGGGTGATTGGGATATTAAAGTCATTTTCAGGCCTAAACTTTAGTTTCAAAGCCGGTGATGATTGTATTTCCCTTGCACGCTTTTTCACTATTTTCTAGTGTTATCGTTAAGGGCACACAATAACATTAGTACATTACCCTAAAATAGATACAATATTTAGCGTATATTCAACGTTTCGACTAATAAGATTAAGGTTCTCTCAGTTTGGAGGGATAATTGACCTTGGTTTCTTTTGCTTGTCATGTTGGAACTCGACAAAAATGGTTAAATCATGTAATATCT
Organism: Xanthoceras sorbifolium; assembly: GCA_003430845.1. NCBI lineage: Eukaryota > Viridiplantae > Streptophyta > Magnoliopsida > Sapindales > Sapindaceae > Xanthoceras > Xanthoceras sorbifolium. Next base: position 26,119 of record QUWJ01000464.1, read on the forward strand.
ATTGATGAGAACAAAAATTCTACTGAATGTTGTTTTAATTGCTAAAAGAAAGTAGAAAAATTTGACCATGAAACTTTATAAAAATAACCTTTGTTTAATAATTCAATTGTTTATACGATTGTTAGATCAGATGTATGATGTCAACAGATTTCAGTTTAAACTTAGCTTATTTCAGGCCACCTTTTAATTGAATTTAAGCTAGAGACCTTACTTCCCTAGCATATGTAGGGTTGTTGGCCAATTGCTCCTTTGCTAAAAGTTGTATATTTAATTGATTACTATGCTTGCTTCCCTCTTTTCCCTACTGAACGATTAGGACAAGAAGTGTACGAAAACTTTGTTAACATTGTTGATTTTACAGGTTCATGGCGCATTTGCTGGATATAGCGGCATTACAGTAGGCATATGCAACACTCACTATGTCTACTTTCCCATTCCAGAAGTAATTTCTTATCCCAGGGCTGTGGATCCTAATAGCCGCATGTGGCATCGTTGCTTAACTTCAACAGGCCAGCCTGACTTCTTCTAATTATCAAGGCACTCTTATATATTCCCAAGAGTTGAGTTAAAGTTTTCAAAAGGATTTCTAAATAATAGAAAGCTAGTCAGGAAGCTTTCTGATTAGACGACTCATTTTAGTTGGTGAGACAAATAATATACAATGGACTGAGACTTCCACCCAAATTAGAGAATTTTTTAGTGTATAGTATTTTTGCACCAGTTCTCTAAGGTGTTGTATCAATAAATTATTGAGTAGGAATTGCCCCAAGTGCATCCAATGCTTGATGATCTCTTTTGTTTCATGTAACATGTTTTATTTTATTATGTAGGAATTACATTGAACTGTTCATGACATTGTGAAACAAGCCAACTATGGAAATAAGAACATTAATATTTACCAGTCTTGTACTGATGCTACTATTTATGTTCAAGCTTGCATGTTACTTCAAAATTTCAGCAATTTTTCTAACTTTGAGAATATTTTGAGCAGAATTCTGTCATATATGCATCAGGACATGTACCATATGCCGGTATTCAGGTACGTCACTGCCCCATATCCACTAAGATTAGGATTCAAAATTTCTACCTTATAGGATGATAACAGTTGTTTTGGTGCACTTGATAATGTTCTGTATCGACAAAGCTTCTTTGTCGGGTTTGTGATTGATCATTGACAAAATACAAACACACACACACATATATATATAACAAAGAAATAAATATTTATCATGTATAATTTATATTGTTTACGCATTAGAAGACATTTCAAAATCAGGTGAATTCAAATTAGAAATAGGATTCAAATTCTGAAATTCATCATGTACAAGCACTGCAGAGATGCCCATTGGATGGGTGGCTGTTAAGTATATAAATTTTGGTTCTCGTTTTGGGAAAGCAAGCATTTTACAGTGAGACAACAGAAATCCTCTAAATCTCCAAAGCACATGACAATTCACAAGTTACTTGTCTGAATATGACTGGTCAAAAATGTGCATCACCTTTCTCTTTTGAAGTGGGTATTTTCCGCCAACTTATTGCATGTTTAATAAGGCAACCCCTTTAATTAATGAATTTTCAAAACCAGTCCTGTATATTAAAAAAAATTCTCTATCATTTTTATTCTCTCCGTTTGGCCTTCCCATGTGTGAAGCTGTAACTTCTACACTGTATAAAGAAGTAGACAAATAAAAATGGATCTTGATTCCATCTGAAAGTGCTTCTGACCAAACACTTTTACCCATCCATCTCTTTCACTTCTCCTTGGTTCTCGCGGTGGTCACACCAATTTCCATCTAATCAAACATTCTATTCGATTCATAGTTAACCCTTTTCTTGTTCTTTTTTAAATGAATCAGACAATTAGACAAAGCTCGTTTATATGTGGTAGTGGTAGTGGTTGCGTGCTACAGTTTTATGCTAGAGTTATAGGGTTCAATGCTGTGATGTGATTTAAAACAATAAAAAATTCAAATAATAACACAAATTCCTGTATTGCCATTTCATGTTCACAGTCTCACAGAGCTCTTAAACCTCTTAACAACCCAAGTCAGTATTGCAGTGGCAGTAAAGTGACCATAGTTTAGGTCCCCCACTGAAAAAGTACAAAAACACATGCAAAGAGAGAGAGAAAGAGTGATCTGAAATCTATAAATACAGAAATCTTGTGTATTATTCAAAATTCACAGTGCTTAGTACAAACAAGATTATAATTATCTGGGTATAAAATTTCTGACAAGTTAAAAATAGCTCCTCTTCTCTGCTGGTTCGTCTCATATGCCTGTAAGCTGTTGGGATCAATCCTTAATGGTACAGTAACTTGTCATGGATCATATTTTAATAATCCAATTGACCATGCTTAGCTGTTTTTATAACCAGTCAAGGTTACATTATTTTACTTGGTTTTATATCAGTGTCACTTGGATGAGTCCAAGATAAAAAATAAAAAAAGGCTGCATTCATTGGACAGAAAAATTATAGTTTTAAAGGAGAGCTAAAAAGGGGAGAAAATCTTCCGTGCACAACCGACCATTGAAAATGTGATACGTGACTCATGATAGATATGCATATTTTTATGACACAAGTATATTATTTTACTAAATATTATGTTTTCAGTGTATCAGTGTTTGATATATTGAAAATCTTATTGCCAAAAACGAACATGGTGTCTTGTCCTCCACTCTTAATTTTTATTTTTCCTTCTCTATTTTGGTGGCAATGGCTACATGCTCATTTGTTTCTGGTTGTAGACTTGATTAACTGGGATAAACAATTTCCAATCCCGATTCAAATTATGTTTTTGTCATTAATGATTCAATTCTAGCAATAAAAATCAAATCTCTGCCCAAATTTGTTATCAATTATTTCATATGGGAATTGCTATGAAGGCCATGTATACATTTTCATGTTCATAATGACAACTTAGAAAATAAAAATTTATAATTATTTAGAATTATGGAATAATTTTATTGTATAAAAAAATCAATTAACAGCAAGTAACTCTATAAATGAATATGGTATATTCTATAAATATACAGATGGGTCTTAATATATACTATTATTATGTTAAGGATTAATCAATTATGTTATAAAATTTCCCATAATTCTGCTCAATACAGTTGCTCTAAAAGAGACAAGATAACACACGAGGTCACTTCACGACTTTGTGGTTGGAGGTCTGAAAATCTTTCAAGCTACCAAGATTCAAATACTCGTGTGTACATGTAAATATATTTTCCTATCATTATCAATAAAAACGTAATTGCGTGGGTAGATCTCTTCCCTATATTGGGAATAGACCCCTTCCGTTATTGGAAATAGTTGTCCGGGCCGTTGGTCCCGGTTATTATCGTCTCCCGTTGCTAGGAGTAGTTGTTCGGGCCGTACTTGTATGATTTAATCTCAGTTGATTCCGGTAGTCCTCTGACCCGTGAAGGTGTTAAATTTCAAAAAAAAAAAAAAACCAAGATAAAGTTAACTCAGTAGTATACCCCTCACACTTATATCGTGAGATTATAATTTTAAGTTATACCCCCTCAAATTTTGAATTAATTATAATAGCTCCAAAAAAAAATAAAAAATTGCTCTAAATGATAAAATATGAGTGACCGTAGTCCGCGAAAAATAGAGATCTCGAAGAAAGTTTTAGGTGAACAGCCGAACAAGGAGTGACAATATCAGGATTTTGCCAATACATAAAAACGACACCGTTTCCGAGTTATGAATTATGATGTATGCAATTCGGCGTCGTTTCCGTAGAAAAACATTATGAGATCCACAACCCTCGCTCCATAATGTATTTCTTTGATATTTTTCATTGAAATGATAAACAGAAATAAATAAATTTAGGACATTTTTTTTTTACTTCATTTTCTCTCATTTTAAAAAACTGGAAGCTACAACTCAAAAAAGGAAAAAAAAAAACAAAAAAAAAACCTGTATTTGTTTCCAAAAACACATTTGTGCAACCATCAACTTCTGATATGTATAGCTGTTGTTGTGAATTCTAATTATAAACAGCTGGTGATTTTCTGGAATTCATGCTCTAGACATGGAAATGCTTCTTGAATCCTCTTTTCACCTTAATTTATTTTATTGAAAAACACTTTTCTCTCTCTCTCTCTCTCTCTCTCTCTCTCTCTTTTCTGTGTATTACTAAAAGGACATGCAGCTTCAAAACCACACCAAAACTCCCATTCAACCAAATTGCATGGACTTGGGTGTGTCAATTCTCATGACCTATTTCACTTGAGGTGGTGGTCTCCCCCTTGTTTTCTCCTCTTAATGTCTGAACTAATAATATTATGAGAAGAATTTGCACATGACCCAACAACTGTTATATCCTCAGTTTTATAGCTCAAGCATGCAGCATCCAACACCCCATCTGGGCTCTGTGGCACAGATGAAGTTGTTGAGGCATTTGCCAAATTAGCACAACCACTCATCAATGACAAATCTTTAATCAGTTCAACACACTTCATTGCTCTTTCCTGCGCATTATCAAATTTGCAAAAACAACATCAAATCAAACCCAAGATCCCCCCCAAAAGTAACAAAATTTGTCACTGTCTTATGCTTATTTCTGTGGGGCACCACTAATTTTTACTTTACCTTTTCTACATGTATGAGAGACATGGCCTTGTTAATTTCCTGTGCTTGTATATTTCCTGACACAGAAATTGCCACTGCTGCAGCAATTTCAGAAGGCTTGAACTCCAAGAAGTCAATGCCTGCATTCAATTTCCACCCAGAACTGAATCAAACCCATTAATCCCCAAAGAACACAAAAGTACAAAAATGAACTACAAATATTATATAGACAGTGAGAGAGAGAGAGAGAGAGAGAAAGAGAGACCTTTAATTGTGCTTAGTATGAGTTGCAGTGATCTAGTGATGGAAGTTGTTGATGGATGTTGATCATTATTGATCTTAGTCAGGAAGTGATCAATGAAGGAGCAAGGGGTACAAGATTGCATTCTCCATTTCAATGTGTTCAACACCAAAAGCTCCATCCTTTGTATGGTTTTAGCCTCAAAAAAAAACTTGGGTTCTCCCACCTGCCCATTAATCCACAACACAAGGATAATTAGATTGAATAAAACAAAGAAATATTCACCCATTTGAGACATTTTTATATTATTGATGCAATGACCTGAAGTTATCCTACATTGTCCAGTACCTGTAAATCTACTAACTGAGGCATTTCAGTCTCCTCCAATTTAGCTGCCAGTGATAAACAAGCTACAGCTAGCAATTGCACAATCCAAGTTTTTCCTCTCTATATGTGCCCCCAATACATGACAGACAAAAATCAAGTATAAAGATTATCAGCAATGAAACTCAGTATGTTAAAGATGCAATGATTGAAGGAACCAATACTGCAGCCTGTTTACAGAACTTACAGGCAATTCATAAACTGATAGGAAGCGGTCAAAGTAGTTCATAGATAGGCAAAAACTCAAAGGTCCAAACATGTAATGTGCATTAGCCTGTTGATCACAGTACATAAAAATCGGTTAATAAGATAAATAACTCATTTCAGCAATCAACAAATAAATCATCTTGAGTAACACATTATCAATCAAAAATGAGATAACACTTAAAGCTCAATAATCTGAGACAAAATAATACAGTAACAAAAGATGAAAAATTGAACCATCAACAACCTAAAATGGAAAATTGATCTCACAAAATTTAATACAGAGAACCCACATCACATTTATATCAACATTAATTAAAGAACACAGATTTGAAGAAATTTTTGTTTGGAAAAAAAAATCACAATGTTGTTGAAAAACCATAACCAAGTACCAGAACATAAACAGAAGGAGATGATCAATAGATCAAACAAGATAAAACAAGCAAAAACAGACAATCCTATTTGACAAAAACCAATAAATAAACAACCTTCCAAATCCAATCAAGAGCTTCTCTCCTAACTCTCAAATCCAAGTCCCCACTCCGCAGTCTCTGCAAGTAATCATCTTTGGGCAAGTGATCACTCTCTCTCTCTATCATTTCTCTAATCCTCTCCTCAGTTTGCAATGGCAAACCCATCAAGGATCTATTGTTGTTAAAGTTTGGGTGTTGAATATGGTTTTGAATGTTTTTGTGGTGCCTGGAAAGGGAAACCCAAAACGCATCATTTGTTTCATTACAATCAAGATCAACAAAACAAGTTTTTGTGGTCTCTGTGCATAGAAGATTTGAGGCAACACAGTCAAGATTTTCTGCCATTTTAAGGCAACTGAAATAAAAGCTGCTGTATAAAACCCAAGAAAGATTCATCAAATGAGTAATTTGTAAAACATGGGTATCATATCATGGATAGAATTTCTGGGGAAGAACATATTTTCATTGCACAATAAAGCCAAAAAGAGAGAGAGAGTTTATAGAGACAGGGTGTTTTGTGGGGCTGTGAAGAGACTGTTGCAAAGAGAGAGCTTTATGTAGGAAATGCTCATGTGTTTTTTAGGGTAAACAAGCAATTGAGACTCTAGAGAGAGTAGACGCTGCCAGTACTTTGACCAAAAAAGAAACAAAGTTAAATCGAGACACAATTTTGTTTTTAACTAAAATGGACACATAAAATACAATAAATAAAATCATTTTGTGAAAGAAAAGATAAAAACATACAAGTAATCTAATATTATAGAATATAAAATATTAGGGTAATCTAGTATAATAAAAATTCCCTATACCGTGATAAAAATACTCTGAATTTAACCGTATTTAAATTTAGAATAAAATTACAATTTATAAGAATATTTTATAGATGTGATACATCCAATGGTTGAAATTTAACGTTAAAAATTGAATGATCGCACCAAAATATAACTCAATAATATAACATTTGTAGGGTCATGTTATTTTGCATTATATGATAATCATATCAGAGCAATGCTGGAATATCGGACTTAGAGGTTATCATTAAGGCGGATATATATGTTATAGTTGAAAATATCAGTGTTAATGGTATCGAATTTTCATTTTTGGTATTGTCGCATCAGACCTAATGTTATCGCTGCAGGGGCTTTGTATGTTATTGTTGAAACTATAAAATGGTGATGGTATTTAATTTTCACTTTTGGTATGGTAGTAATTCCCTAGATAATTAAAGAAGTAATATTTGTTACTATAAAAAAGAGGAAGTGGTTGTAATTTACTAAATTAAAAATGAAGACGGCGGTCAGCCAATAGAGTAGTTCATAGTTTATCTAAGATTGCTCTGACAGTAAATCGACAGTTGATTTGGTTAGAGGATTTTCCTTTTTATTTGGAACATATTATCTCTTCCGATAATTTCAGGGCAATAAAATAAAATAAAATAAAGACGGCATGTTCAAATGTACCTAACCAAATTTAAAAGGTAAGAAATGAGAGGTTTAGGTTTGGTTTTGTGAGGTGGTGTTTATTGTTATTTGTGTGATGAATTTATATATGATTAGGATGTGATTGTAATAATCAGAGATGATTACCTGTAATAACGTAATTTATTTGTCAACTTAAAACTTTAACCACCAAAGTACAAGTACAAAAACGTGATTTAGCGAGTCCGTTGGATTTTTTCCAGTATGCCCCTATACTTTCCATATTTGTAATGGTGGATCAAAGATATTCCTTTTGTCAAGTTTGTACCTTTGAAATGAAGTTTTAACTTGTCAACTCTATGATATATATATATATATCTTTTTTCTTTTTTGCAATCTAAATTCAACAATTTCAAACTTTTATGTAAGTGAGATTTGTATTTTTCAGTTTCTCTCACATAGTCACATAAATTTAAGAGATTGACCAACTAATTTAATTTCTATCTTAAATAAATAATAATTGATACCACAATGACGTAAACGATTATCAATTTATGTCTCCGTAACGTTAATTTTTTAGTTTTTCTAATATTGAATTTCTTTTAATTTCATATGTAATAGCAGTCCTAAGAATTTGATTTGAAGGAGAAATACGTCAAATTATAAGTTTTTTGAATGAACAATGGATTTAAGTTTGTCTCTTCCTTAATGGAAATTTTCTTAGAAATTGACTTGAAGGAGAATTGCGTTAAACTATTAGTATTTTGAATGAACAATAGCCTTAGCGCGGTCATTTCCTTAAAAGGAGACACGTGTCTCAGTTGTTTTAATTCATACAAAATCAAGTTATAAATATCATAACAATTTTATTTTTTCAATCTTTACTTTATATGAAATTATGTCCTAACTCTTAAAATAAATTGAAATGATTTGAGTGGTTGTAGATTTCATCATAAATATCATTATGTAAGAGTTTTCTTTTGTCGAAATTAAAAAGAAAAACAAAAAAAAAATTAAGAGTTTGTAGATACATTTTTACATAAATTTTGATAAAAAAAAAGATAAAAAAATTTTCATATGAATTCTAAGCCATTCTAAAGTGTTTGTATGTAATCACGATTCTAAGAATTTAACTTCAAGGAAAAATACATCAAACTAATAGTTTTTTTAGTGAACAATAAACTTAACTCTATCATTTTCTTAAGGGAAGACCGTTGTTTCAGTTGTTTTACTAAAAAATTTGACTTGAAGGAAAAATACAATAAATTATTAGTGTTAAATGAACAACCGCTTTAAACCTATCGTTTATTTAACGAGAGAGAGACAGACAAATATTTCAGTTGTCTTAACACATACAAAAACCCGTTACTCAATTGTTTACAAATATTGTAACGACATGGTTTCTCCCGTCTTCACTTTTATATGAAATTATGTTCTACATTTACAATTCTTATTACTATATACTTATACCCACAAAACAAGAAGAGATGGAAACATCTAATTGACCTTTTCTTGACTCTTAAAATAAATAGAAATAATTTGAGTAGGTGTAGACTCCATCATGGAAACCCCTTATTTACTAGAGTTTTTTTTTTTTTTTGACAAAATTAAAACGCAAAATATAAAAAAATTAAAGAGTTTGTAGATAATTTTTAATAGCAATTTTAAATAAAGATAAAGAAGTTTTCATATGAATTCTAAATCATTCTAAAGTGTTTTTATGTAATAACGGTTCTAAGCATTCGACTTGAAGGAGAAATACGTCAAACTATTAGTTTTTTGAATAAACAACGGAATTAACGTTTTCTTTTTATTAAAAGAAGACACGTGTCTCAGTTGTCTTAACTAAGAATTTAAATTAAAGGACTATTAGTTTTATAATGAATAACGGACTTAGGGGTCGTTTGTTTTTTTACTTCATACTTAATGGGTCTGAATTGAACACATTAAATTATTTTTTGTTTGTTTTTTAAGTGGTTAAACCACTTAAAAATGCTAAAAAGCAGCTTAAAATAAAAAGTTAAAAATCCCGACTTATCACTTAACACTTAATCACTGAATCATAATTACAACATTTTCTTTCATAATTATTATTTTTATATTAATATGTTTCTAAATTTATCTTTATCCAGATGTTTATGTCTTAAGAAAATAAACAAGTCAACATTTTTATTCAATAGTTAGAAGGAAAAAAATAAACATGTCATTCAGATTTCAGTCTCCGTTCAGTCTTTAGAAAAATTTAAATATATTCAGTTTTTAAATAAAAAAATAAATGACCTCTTAGTGCTGTCATTTTCTTAAGGAGAGACACATGTCTCAATTGTCTTAACTCACACAAAAACATCTTACTCGATTTTATTTTATTTTTAAATACCACTTGCGGTGCTGGCAATTCGAACCTGAGACATTATCAAACTGAATGAGCGTCTTTTCCACCGAGCCACATTGGGCGGTGGTAACATGTTTCTCAATTATTTGCAAATATTGTAACAATATTGTTTCTCCAACCTTTAGGGGGTCCTTTGTTTTTTACACTAAACACTTAATGGTCTGAATTACACGCATTAAGTTATTTTTATTTATTTATTTTAAATAGTCAAACAATTTAAAATGATAAAAAAAAAATAACTTATAACAAAAATTTAAAAATTCTAACTTATTACTTAACACCTAATTACTGAATTATAACTATAATATTTTATTTCATAATTATAATATTTTTTCTCATAATTATTATTTTTATATTAATATATTTCTAATTTTATCTTTATTCAGATGTTTCAGTATTCAAATTAACACTTTTATTCAGTAGTTAGAAAGAAAAAAACAAATATGTCATTTAGGTTTCAGGTTTCAGTCACTGTTTAAGTCTTTAAAAAAATTCAGATTTATTCAGTCTTCAAATAAAAAAAATAAATGACCCCTTATTTTATCTAAAATTATGTTCTACATTTACAAATCTTACTATTGTATACTCATACCCACCGAACAAGAAAAATCTTATAATAAATAGATACAATTTCAGTGGGTGTAGATTTCATTGTAAAACCCCCTTCTCTCATAGAGTTTTTTGACAAAATTAAAAAGAAAAATAAATAAAAAATTAAGAATTTATAGATAATTTTTAATAGAAATTTTAAATAAAGATAAATATATTTTTATATAAATTCAAAGTCATTCCAAAGCGTTTCTATTTAACTCAAAGCGTTTCTATATATATATATATTCATTTAAAAATTACATATCTGTGTCCAAAAATTTAGTTTTTTTCAGTCTTATCATTCTAAATATTATATTTTTATTATTATGACTCTTCTAAATAAAAAATTATGTATTGCACCCTTGGTATCAAACCTAAGTAGTTTGTGAAACTTTGTTTTTGACATACCACTTGTGGTGGTAGCAATTCGAACTTGGAATATTTTCAGACTGAATGAACGTCTTTATTATATCATTGTACTCACTATCCCGTAATACTATCCCGTAATATCAGCATTAAGATTAAATACATACTAAAACGAAGATTTGTTTGACACTTAGAAGATGCCAATTTCAACTCCAACCTCTCTCAATTCCAACACAACTGTCATAAAGTGGAAGAGCATTGAGAATTGTAAACAATGTCCAAACTCCAAACACACATGAATTGACAAATCATATAACTAATTCACACTTAGGATTCTTCTTAATCTTCCCATTCCTTAAATCACCAATTGCTTGAAATTTTTTGAGATCTAACAAAAGCCATATATATATATATATAAATAAATAAATTTGAAAACCTTTGTTTACTTTCCTCCTAGAGATGCCCTCTCCTTTCACTTTTTTTTTTTTTGGCTCTCATATGAATACATTCATTCACCTTTTTACTCTCACTTCACTATTGTAAAATTACAAATCACGTGTATGTTAGAAAAACTTCAAAAGCAGCCTTATCAAATACAAATTAGCAAAAGCGCTAATTATCTCATCTTATTTTTCTTATTTCTTACCTTACATTACATTATATGCAAGGTGGTCCAACAACACTCTTTTTAGTCTTTGTTATATATATATATATATATATATATATATATATATATATATATATATATATATAAGTGATTGACTGATTGAGATTCGAGCTCTCGAAAATGCTTCCTCACAATCCCTCCACCATATCCTCTCTCTCTCTTAAAATGCTGTGTCATCAAAAGCATCCAGAACATCACCCATGACTTCTGTTACTCCATCATAAGCGCTGATCTCAGACAATATAATAATGACAATCTCTCTCTCTCTGATCTACGTTGGTTCCATTTGTTTCCCTTATGTCATGCCAGTTGTGATTTATATATATATATATATATATTCCCAATCTCTTTAAACATATATTATAGTATGCGAATTTTGATGTTGCAACTAACACTTTAACCCTAATCTGAAAACTTGGTCATACAATTTGCAACTCATGCTATTAAACTTTTGTTGTGTATCAACCCTATAAAGGGTGACGATTGTTGATGCTACCTAGAATTATATAAGATGTGCAATCAATGTTATATTTTCAATCATGAATTCGTCATCACAATATGGTAACATGCTGATACAAAGCCTATAAAGCATTTGATAGTGAAATTAAAATAAACTTTAGATAGGAATGACATTGGGAGAGAAATTACTTGCATTTTTTTTTATTTCTCATGGGTACCTTAACCAAATCCAACTAATCCCGCTCGACCAGGAAAGCAAGTAAAAATCTGACCATAAGGTACTCCAATTTCAATTCAAACTCTCGGCACACCGCCTTTAGTGAAAAATTACTTGCATTTTCTAGTTGAAAATTTGAGTAAAGATGTAAATTCTGAGATAAAGGTTAAATTTGTGCATTCTAACTTTAGTATACTAATTGAAATGCCAATTATATTGTACTAAAACGTCAATACAAAGATGATGTTCTATGTTATCGATAATTAGTAAGTAATGTTAGAAATCATAATTTGAATTGCAATTAATATCTCATCTTATAAGGTGTCTTTTAATTAATTGACATTCAATAAGTGGAGAAAATATTATAACTAATATAATTTATGTCAACTAATAATGTAATAAAAGCGTGTCAAGTTAGAATACAAATTAGGACTCGCAGCACTCATAGTTAATTTAAAAGTACCACCTCAAATGGCATAATAATTGAAAACTTGTAGCATTACTCGATACATTAAAATCCTTTTATTGTGGGCATGACATGCAAAAGTGTTTTTTTTCTATGGGATACTGTTTCCTTTTTAATATTCTCACCACAGAAATACTAGAATTGGCAATTCCTGCCATGGAATCAATTTATGGCAATCCAAACATTGAGTAAAAACCATTGACTTATTCATGTTCATATCGTATTCACAAGTCAATATAAAAAATTACAGTTACTAAATGCTTATATCAACTCGAACACAACCATTTTAAAAACAATCGTGTTAGAACTCACAACTCTAACCTAACAAAATCACTTTAAGTTTGTAAATAGTTCACAAGTGATTACAAAACTTGCCATTAATAGATATATCCTCTAACTCATAATTTTTCGGTTCAAATTTGATACTTAAATGGGCAGCGCTGGCTAAAAAGAACCACGTTTGATGTTCCAGAATGTTTGTAGTGGGTTGCCCAATAGTAGTAGACAGTGTACCCAAAAGACGCATACCGCATACCCATTACTTAAGTTTTAACAGGTAAAATACAAAGCTGTAAAAAAAACACCAGTAATTAGCCATCTCATACAGCCAATTACTTGCAAATCAGACTTTGATGTACTATAATGAAATTCACAAAGATAATTGCACAGATGACCAGTTCATACTTAGTCAACGGAATTACATTCATCCAGTCAAACTTGATATAGAGACAATAACATTCAAGCTCACCTCCCCAGAGGAGCACAACAATCCATAGAGCTTTATGCTTCATCTATCTGCTCCTGCACAAACAGCATATGAGTAAAATTAAGATTCAGAGACAAAAGATAGAAAAATCATGACTGACACCAGAAGGTACAATGATCCTATTACCTAATATCACAGACGTCTACCAAATTACTATATTTGAAAACCAAAAGGCATTCTCTTGACATTATAGTAAAGTGTGGTTTGTAAATGTAAAAAAGTGTATTTGGTTTTTTGTTTCTTTTAGAGAAACATCAAATGCCTCTTTCAAGACGAGGCATTTCAACTTATCGTGTGATATTTTTTACTTGCACATTTTCTTCCATTATATAACAAATCCAAAGGCTCAATTTGTAAAATGTTAAAAAAAGTCGGTGCTTTCAATGTTTCATTATGTATATACAAGTCGCAAGACAACAAAAGGGCACAAATTATAAGCCGCTCTGACCTGCATATCTGAAGTCCAGAGAGTGAGGTTGTCTCTCAGCAGTTGCATGATGAGCGTGCTATCCTTGTACGACTCCTCACCTAATGTGTCTAACTCAGCAATGGCTTCCTCAAATGCCTGAAAAGAAATATCGGTAGTAATTAAATTGAACAGTTACACATTTATCAAAACAGATCTACTAATAATCAGCCTCAAGTAAAACATAGAGCTCCATAGTACACACAAGAAGCCAAGAAAAAGAGCAAGCAAGAGCTGTTCAATGCACTTAAATAATTATTTGAATATCCAGTTGTCAATGACTTGATTCCACTCAATATTTCTGACTTCGCCTAATAGCATTCCTCAATCCCTCATGAACTAGCTCATCTCTTTCTGCTACAATTCAGCATTAACCATGTTCTATTTTAACTTCTGTAAATTAAAAAAAACAAATGCGCATGAAAATACAAGCTTCTATACACAACTAATGCAATCAAAATCAGTCACACTGAGACCCTTTTTAATTTATTCTTACATCCTTCTCTAGAGCACCATTATCTTTTTATCTAAAATTCATTATTCCGAAAATTTGCAAAAGAATTAATGCAATGAATTTGAAGTATGACATGAGCTCTTGGATCTCTCAAGGGACTGTTCATTCAAGAATAAAATTTGCCTTTAGTATTGTGTGATAATCATAAGCTATTAACTCTCCACCTTGATGATACACTTGAGATTAACAGTATATTACAGATATTCACATCAATCTGAGCCCAAATAGTGCTATAGCATATGTCAACAGTGACTAGGTTTGATCCAAAGAACACGATCCGAACAACAAAATCAAATTCCTTACTTGCAATCATGGAAAACATGCCATTCTGTATTCAACATTGTCAGTATGCACAGTCACTAAGGAGTACTGAACAGTGTTAGAGCTCATATAGATCACTGAAAGATTACAAAATACACAAACAATAACCTTTATAGATACCTCCTTCAATACTAAAATTAGAAAACTACTCTAATCTATCTTCTAAACCAGATCCAGCATAAGCAAGGGATTCACACTTGAAAATCAAAAATATAATATATATTGATTTATATATAGGTAGTAGAATCAGTTCTACTCTGCAAGATCAAATTTCTTCAAAATGAAAACTGAACAACCAAACAAAATTAGTTTCTTAAACAGATAAGCCCTAAAGGACAGATTCAATTCTCGTTTATTCTAAGAAAAGCCTCTTCACAATCAATTCTGCATCAATTAAAAGTGGTATGGCAAAATAGGGAGAGAAGGGAACCTGTTTGGCCATGCTACAAGCTTTCTCGGAAGAATTGAGAATCTCATAATAAAACACAGAGAAATTGAGTGCCAGCCCCAACCTTATTGGATGCGTTGGCGCCAGATCAGACTGAGCAATATCCTGCAAACACATAGTAAAGCAAGTAATCAATCAATCAATTGGATTACACATATTAAGAAAACCAAATCAATACCTGAGCTGCCTTATAAGCCAACATCGTCTCCTCGGCCGCGGCTTTCCTCTCGTCACCAGCCTTGAACTCCGCCAGGTAGCGGTGATAATCTCCCTTCATCTTCAGATAAAAAACCTTCGACTCATTCGCCACAGCCGACGGCACCAGGTGCGAATCCAGCAACTTCAGAATACCACCGCAGACGCCGGTCAACTCGGTCTCCACCTTGGAACGGTACTCTTTGACGAGAGCCACGTGTTCCTCGTTCTTGCGTCCCTCCTCCTTCTGCTCGATGGAGGAGACGATCCGCCAGGCGGCGCGGAGAGAGCCGATGACGTTCTTGTAGGCGACGGAGAGGAGGTTGCGCTCCTCCACGGTGAGCTCGGTGGCCGGAGTGGAGGAGGTGACGAGGCTCTCCATGAAGCTGACCATCTCCTCGTAGCGCTCGGCTTGCTCGGCCAGCTTCGCCATGTACACGAATTGCTCTCTCGTTAGGGTTTCCATAGTAGTGACAGTTATACTTGTGAGAGATAAATCAGAGAAAAGGAAAAAGAAAGAGAGAGAGAGAGAGGATATTTTGAATTTGAAATGCTTGGGACTGGGCCTTTTATCACGAGAAATTTTGGTTGGCTCCAAATGGATGCCAGAGGAATCGCACGCGCGAGGTTGAGACAATTTTAGCTACTCGGCGTTTTTAGGCTTATTTGGTTCCTCCAACGTGTCGTTTGGTGGCTGTAGTTCAGTTTTGGGGTTTGGGGTGCGCTTGGGCGTGATTTTTGTTGAACGATATCTTTTGAGAAGAAAATTAGAGGATATCATAAAGTGATTGTAAATGACAAAGAGTTGATTAGATGATTTGACTCGTTTCATTCCAGTGGGTCTTAAGGTCAAATTTCGGCTGGGTTCTTATTCATTTTTTTGTACATAAAATGTCAAATGTTTTTCTACTTTTTTTTTCTTTTCAATAAATAAAAATTGAGTTAATTACACTCAACTTCCCTGAGGTTTGGTTAATTACATTCGGAATCAAAGTTTGCATTAATGAACACTAACCTCCCCTCACGTTAACGTTGACCGTTAAAATGACCGTTGACTTTTTTCAAAATTTTTAAATGACCAAAATACCCCTGTCACAATTTTTTACTGTTCATTAAAAAAATTAATGGTGGAGATCCAATCTGGATCTCCACCAAGGAAAAAAAAAAAAAAAAAATTTTTTGAACTTCATCTTCGAAGAACGAACCCTCTGGGTTCGAGATCGAACCCAGAGAGTTCGAAGATCCCCTTGATCGAACCCTCATGGGTTCGATCTCGAACCTAGAAGGGTTCGATCTCTAACCCTCTGGGTTCCACGAACCCAGAAGGGTTTGTATCTTCGAACCCTTCTGGGTTCGATCTTCGAACCCAGAGGGTTCGAGATCGAACCCAGAAGGGTTCGATCTCGAACCCTCTGGGTTCCACGAACCCAGTAGGGTTCGAAGAACGAACCCTCCTAGGTTCGATATTCATCGAACCTATGAGGGTTCGATCTTCGAACCCTCCTGGGTTCATCTTCATGAATATCGAACCCTCTGGGTTCGTGGAACCCAGAGGGTTCGAAGATACGAACCCTTCTGGGTTCGTGGAACCCAGAGGGTTCGAGATCGAACCCTTCTGGGTTCGATCTCGAACCCTCTGGGTTCGAAGAACGAACCCTCTGGGTTCGTGGAACCCAGAGGGTTCGAAGATCGAACCTTCTGGGTTCGATCTCGAACCCAGAAGGGTTCGAAGATACGAACCCTTCTGGGTTCGTGGGAACCCAGAGGGTTCGATCTCGAACCCAGAAGGGTTCGTCGTTCTTCGAAGATGAAGTTCAAAAAAATTTTTTTTTTTTTTTTTTTTTCTTGGTGGAGATCCAATCTGGATCTCACCATTAAATTTTTTTTAATGAACAGTAAAAAATTTGTGATAGGGGTGTTTTGGTCATTTAAAAAATTTAGAAAAAGTCAACGGTCAACGTTAACGTGAGGGGAGGTTAGTGTTCATTAATGTAAACTTTGATTCCGAATGTAATTAGCCAAACCTCAGGGAGGTTGAGTGTAATTAACTCAATAAAAATTTACCAAGTAAATGCATAGCAAAGCAACGACAATTATTCCTTTTGTGAAAAAATTTAAGTCAATCTTATCAAAGGATTCAAATAAGTGTTAATACTTAGGTTATCTCCACTGTAACACTTTAGACTAATTTGTACTACATCTCAAATCCCAACACCATTAAATTGGTGTGGTGCTAGAGCGGTGTGGTATTGTAGTCAACACAAAATTTTTGTTATAATTATTCACTTATAATTTAAACTATTGTTGGTTAAAAAAAAAAAAAACTTAAACTATTGTTCTTAGATTTAATATTTAGCATCACAAATAGGGATAGGTACATTAATCGAACCGATACGAACCGAACCGAACCGATTAAAGTGTGTTATTTTTAATTATGGGTCATGGATGTTTGATTTTTTCGTTTAAAAATTGAATAAAAATCGATTATGGGTGGTCAAAACGATAACCGACCCGTAATCTAACTATATAAACGAAAATTAAAAAAAAAATCCTAGCCTTCCCATTTGGCCATTTCATTCCAAAAAGCAAAAACCTATCATCTCAACAGTCAGCATTGTCTCTCTTGCGTCACACGGAGACCATACCCCACCTGCATCTCCTCGCTCATTGCTCGTCGCCGCATCTTCGTCGCCCGTCGCTCCTCCTCATCGCTCATCGCCGCCTCCTCATGGCTGTGGAGAAGAATGAGTTGGAGTTGTGGCAAATCTACTAACAGGAGTCGTATGTAGCTATGAAAAAGAGTGAGTTGGAATTGTACTTACTAGATAAATGTGAGCCAGCAAATAACAAATTTGATATTTTAAGTTGGTGCAAAAATTCTTGTACCAAATATCCAATTTTTTCGTGCATTGTAAACACATTCTTGTACCAAATATCCAATTTTTTCGTGCATTACAAAAGATGTGTTTGTAATGCAAGTTTCCACTGTGGCTTTTGAGTCAGCTTTCAGCACTAGTGGTCGTATTCTTGGTCTGTTTAGGAGTTCATTGACTCTTTAAATGGTGGAGGGGTTGGTATGTTCTCAAAATTGTTGCAAGCTATTTATTCTATTCCGGAACCCGAACAACAAGTTTTAGAAGCGCATGCTCAGAAAGAGGATAATTGTGTCCAGAATGAAGAGTTGTATGAAGCCATTCAAAACGGTGAGTTTGACAATTATTTGGTTTTATTTATATTTTAATTTATTTGTTATTACAATGTCCATTTAATATTATTGCATCTTAAATGTAGATTTTACAAATACATTATCAATAAGTGGACCATCAATTGATGTGGATTGAATAAATATTTCGGCTCGGGTCCTCTAAAAGGTAAGAATTTTTAAGTTGGTATTGTTTTATATAATTAAATTGTTAAAAGTATAACATTGTTTATATTCTAACGAGTTTAGTATTGTTTTTTATTTTGAAGAAATTCCAAGACGCGTAATGAGATGTTTAACTTTTAAGCACTTTTATATTTGTATCATTTTTTATGTAATTCAAAGTGTTTTATTATAGACTCTTTTATTATGATATGATTTAATTATGGACTGTTTTATTATGGTGGACGGTTTTGTTATGGATTGTTTGATATGGGCTATTTTATTATGGTGGACGATTTTGTTATGGACGTTTTTATTATGAACTGTTTTATTAAATTGTGACCGATCAATTAGTTTGGATTGTATGTTTAAATCTCTAGTTGTATTTTTTATTATGGATTGTTGACAAATATAAAATAGGCGTTATATCAGATTATTGAAATATTATTGTATGTTTTTCAATACAATGACAACAGGTTTTATGGAAAAGAAAAATAGTATCAAATAAGTATCAATTATACAATAAGTATGAAAAAAAAAGTATCAACTTAAAAATTTATAATATAACTCAAAAGATGTTCAAATTTGATATTGGCCCAAATTTAATATATATGGACCCAATAACTTAAAAATTTACAAAAATTGGTTAAAAAACAAAGAAAAAAAAATTTGATTTATGGCCCAAAAGGCATACTTAAGCCCATATACACAACTCAGGCCCAAGAAAGCCCAAACCGAATCGAACTTTTATGGTTTGGTTATTTTCGGTTATTCACATAAAATCCACTATGTTTAGTTGACCTAATTGATAAACAAAAAAATTTAGTTTGGTTCGGTTGTGGGTAAAACTGATCCAAACCGAATTTTGTCCACCGTTAATCATAAATAGGATTTGATTGAAACAAGTTGAATTTTCTACTTGGGGGAGATAACTATTTTTTTGTTGTACATTAGTACACCATAATACTAAATTATAAAATAAAAATTCACCGGAACATAATTTATATCAAAAGTATATTTAAAATAAAATTCAAGTCCCAATCCTCTAAGCCATTATTAATAGTCTGGGCATCATACAAAAACTTTATAGAGAAATCCCCACCTTTAGTTAGCCCTCAGATTAGCTTGTCAGGGCCACTGCCATTTCTGCCCCCGTGAATGCTCATAATTTTCTGAACAATGTTTCCCACGAACAACAAAAGATAATTTATAAACATCCCAATCACCTTTATCTAAATACAAACTAGCATTTTCCTTAATTTTATTGATATCCAGCTGAATACAAGCATAATGAGCAAGACCACCCAAGCCTGAGACCCAAACATCAGTCTAGAAATGGACTTGGCTCCCATCCCCAATCATTCATAACAGCCCCCTCGTGTAGGATTTTAGTACCTAACAACACAACTCTCCAAGTACTAAAATAGACATCATTAGCCTTACCTTAGTCTTATAGATAAAGTCATTTTTGATGTATTTGCTAAACAACATAGAGCCCTATAACCCAACGTCAACCTGCATCAATCTTCAATCAGCTTTGACGAGTAAAGCCTTGTTCATTAACTTAATTCTTTTAATGCCCAGACCCCTTTTACATTTAGGCAAGCACACAATATTCTTTACTGACAAGATGAATAGTTTTCTTGACCTCAGAGCGACCCATAGAAAGTCTCTGTTCATCTTATCAAGGTTACTACAAATCTAACAAAGATTGTTCAACGGTCAAATTATAAGTCTTCTTTATTACAAATATAACAACTATTTTAAGGGCAAAATAGGGACAACCTTTGATTTAAATTTTCTCACATAGTCACATCACTTTTGTTTGGTAGTTAAGGGTAAAAATGACTTACCCTTCTAACCGCCTCAGACCCGTTAATCTAAACGGTCAAACGGTTGGTCAAGGGTATTAAGCTGTCATTATGTGAAAACTGCGATCTGGTTGCAATTTTATCCAACTTCCGGGTTTCATTGCAAGTTTCCTAAAAAAAAAAAAAAAAAAAGGTTTTGAAGTGAACCCTAGAACAGAAGAGCCACTCGTTATAAAGAGGTTTAAAACCATAATTTTCATTTCATTTTTACACACACAGTCCACAGAGGCAGCTCCCTCACTCTACTTATCTACCCTATATCCTCACTCAAACTTCGAGCCTCCCGAAAATGGAGCTCTGTACCGTACAAGCCGTCTCCAATCTCCCTAACAACCACCGTTTCCTCACCGCAAAATTCCATGCTCTTGTTCGAACCAGAACCTCTCCTTTTCTCAAGCAAACCCCAGTCTCTCGCTCCGGTTATGGCCTTCGCTCCCGTACGAAACAAAACCCTAGGTCTACTTTTGTTTTTCGGTCTCTTTCTTTTATTTTTCTTGTGTTTTTGGGCGCTTCGCTGCTGTTTGTGTTGACCTATATTTGGTTGTTAAATCCCTATAAGTCTAATTTATTTAATTGAAGTTACTGTTTAGATTCGAGCCGATAACGGATTATATTGGTTTTTGATTTGGAGCTCGAATGCCTTTTATTTTCTTAAAAAAGATAAAAATAAAAACAAAAGATACGGTAGATTTATCTTCTTTGTTTTATTTTACCTTGAAGGTTGTCCGTGCCCAATTTTGTTTCCTTGTCGTATTCATTTTCTTAATAATGTGTGTTACTTTGTTGCTGTATATGTTTTTGTATCCATATCGCAGTTATTTTGGTTGTTGTTCAGTGTGGAGAGTAGCAGAGCACATTTATTTCTCTGTTGGTTTCTAATCATTGCCTTGGTTCGATTTGGTTTAGTTTTTAGTTAGTTTTTTTTTCTACTAAGTTCTTTGCAGATAATTAGTTTATTACTTTGCTATTTGGAACTTCAGTATTCAATTTGAGCTGCCGGATTTGTATGTGTTGGATAGTCAATTGCTTGTAACAGGGTATTGTTTTCATTTGAGCATTAAAGTCGATATGTCAACTGGTTAATACACTAATCCATTGACTATCCAACACATACAAATCTGGCAGCTCAAATTGAATACTGAAGTTCCAAATAGCAAAGTAATAAACTAATTATCTGCAAAGAACTTAGTAGAAAAAAAACTAACTAAAAACTAAACCAAATCGAACCAAGGCAATGATTAGGGTATTGTTGTTGAGTGTCTGAATGAGTCTCTAATGTGCAAAATGATATTGTTTCAGGATTTCTCTATTACACTAATCCATTGCCAAGAGCAACAACATCCGAAGAAGCATCAAATGGAGCAAATCAGTATGTTGGGGATAAGCGTGATGGTGTAGTCACCCTCGAAGATGTTTCACCGGTTGAAAAGAATGTGTACATTGAAAGTGTGCCAACAGAAGCACCTAAAGAAGAATCACCTGTGGATGAGCAGACATACGAGCTTTTGGATAACCTTAACATAAAGGTTTGTTTCAAGTCCCAAGAGTTTGTTTTATGGCAATAAGAATCCACCATGTGCATTTATACTTGTGACTAATGGTGTATAGTTTGTATTTTCCAAAATGAATCTTTGTGGCTTAAGCATTGCTCCAGTCAACCTTGAGTTGGCTATTTGAAGCAAGATGCTTGGGTGCTTAATAGATTTATGCTATATTTTATTAATTTGTATTGGCTGAGGCTATGGCCAATATTGATACAAATTCATAGGTATGCCATTTCTTTGGTCAAACATCATGTATTAGGTAGTTGTCTATATTAAACTAGTTAAATTTCAGGATACCTCAATTCAACCAGCTTGACATAGCTAAACTTGTTTTGATTTTTCGGTGTTGTAAACTTTTTTTAATTTAAGAAAAAAATGATTTGGTCCATAACCTTATTTACAAAAACCAGTTTCTGGTGGGAAGTTGACTGTGATTTGGCAGCTAAATTATTACATTATGAATTAGATAGGAAATTTAATATATTTGATCAAAAGTGCAAAAAAGAAAAAGAAAAAGAAAGTTAATGAAAGCATAAACTCGGAACTAATTTCCATCTGTAACTTGCTAGGTTTTGGGGTTTTCCAGATAGCACATAATGTGAAAGTCATATATTGTAAATCAGACATGGAGGATTTGATAGTTTGTGACATGTCCAAGGATAACTTTATTATAATTGAGGAGTTGATGATTTGGCAGTCCATAACCTTATTTACTTTCTTTCTTTTTCTTTCTTTTTTGGAATGGCCTTTCGTGATCTCTTCACGTGTTTACCTTTTTCATTTCGGCTTATATAAGGTTTTGTATATCTTGATTACATTTGATCCTTCTTGAAAAGGATTGCTTATTTGTTTTTGTTCATTTAATCAGTTGAGTTGCTGTGATAATCAGTAGCATTTATTAAAAGCTTTTGTAAATTCTTGATGAAACGTGGACAATCATGTCGACCTGAGCGGTTACCTGAGCAACTGAATTTGTAAATTTTTTTTTCTTTTACTCCAAATATTAAATTCTGTTTTCCTTTAATTCTTTTCTTACCCTTTTTTTTATTTATTATATTCTTCTTACTTTCTTTTCTTTTTCTTTCTTTTTTGGAATGGCCTTTCATGATCTCTTCACGTGTTTACCTTTTTCATTTCGGCTTATATAAGGTTTTGTATATCTTGATTATGTGGATGGTTCTTGAGAAGGATTGCGTATTTGTCTTTTTTTTTTTTTTTTTCATTTAATCGGTTGAGTTGCTGTGATGATCAGTTGCATTTATTGAAAGTATTTGTAAATTCTTGATGAAACGTCGACAATCATGTCGACCTGAGCGGTTACCTGAGCAACTGAATTTGTAATTTTTTTAATCTTTTACTCCAAAATTAAATTCTGTTTTTCTTTAGTTCTTTTCTTACCCTTTTTCCTTATTATTTTCTTCTTACTTAGTGTTGTTTCTTTTCTTTTCTTTTCTTTCTTTTCTGGAATGGCCTTTCGTGTGTTTGCCTATTTCATTTCGGCTTATATAAGGTTTTGTATATCTTGATTACGTTTGATCCTTCTTGAAAAGGATTGCTTATTTGTTTTTGTTCATTTAATCAGTTGAGTTGCTGTGATGATCAGTAGCATTTATTAAAAGTTTTTGTAAATTCTTGATGAAACGTCGACAATCATGTCGACCTGAGCGGTTACCTGAGCAACGGAATTTGTAAATTTTTTTTTTCTTTTACTCCAAATATTAAATCCTGTTTTCCTTTAATTCTTTTCTTACCCTTTTTTTGTTTATTATATTCTTCTTACTTTCTTTTCTTTTCTTTCTTTTTTGGAATGGCCTTTCGTGATCTCTTCACGTGTTTACCTTTTTCATTTCGGCTTATATCTGTATGTCTTTATTATGTTGATGGTTCTTGAACAGAATTGTGTATTTGTTTTTTTTCATTTAATCAGTTGAGTTGCTGTGATGATCACTTGCATTTAGTGAAAGTATTTGTAAATTCTTGATGAAACATCGACAATCATGTCGACCTGAGCGGTTACCTGAGCAACGGAATTTGTAATTTTTTTATCTTTTACTTCAATTATTAACTTTTGTTTTCCTTTAATTCTTTTCTTACCCTTTTTCCTTATTCTATTCTTCTTACTTTGAATTGTTTCTTTTCTTTTCTTTCTTTTTTGGAATGGCTTTTCGTGGTCTCTCCATGTGTTTGCCTTTTTTCATTTCAGCTTATATAAGGTTCTGTATATCTTTGATTATGTTGATGGTTCTTGAAAAATATTGCGTATTTGTTTTTGTTCATTTAATAAGTTGAGTTGCTGTGATGATCACTTGCATTTATTGAAAGTATTTGTAAATTCTTGATGAAACGTCGACAATTATGTCGACCTGAGCGGTTACCTGAGCAACTGAGTTTGTAATTTCTTTTTTCTTTTACTCCAAATATTAAATGCTATTTTGCTTTTATTCTCTTCTTACCTTTTTTTCCTTATTATTTTCTTCTTAGTATTGGTTTAGAGTTTACTTATGATGACATGTCAATGTTGACATTGAGTTGGTGCCCTTGAACAATTATGTCTTTTAACATTTAAATATAAATATGTTTTTCCTTCTCAAGAAGCATGTTCTTGTAAGGTTCTGTTAAAATTTTAAGTTGTGAACTAGTTCTTCTTTGAAGTCAAGGCATGCCGGTAAATTTTGTTACTAATTTTTGTTGACTGAGCTTGGTTTTTCGCCCTTATTTTTTTTGCTGGGTTTACCTTATCATATGTTTGCCATTTTGTTAAATACTTGCAGTTTGACTCAGAAGATACATATTCAATCCTTATTTATGCAAGTGGTGCTCTTGTTGCTCTGTGGTTAGCATCAGCTGTTGTTGGTTCAATTGATTCTATTCCATTGGTGCGTATGCATTCAACTTAAAACTTGTGAATACGAAGTTCCTTGAAGTTTATATGAAAATTTATAATAGTTATGTTAAAATATTGATGGAGTTCAAATTTATGTATTCAGTTTCCTAAGTTGATGGAAGTCGTGGGTCTTGGCTACACATTTTGGTTCACCTCCCGATATTTGCTATTCAAGGTAGTCATTTGACAGTAATTCGAACTTTCATATTCAACATTAATTATGCTAATTGGTTTTTGCCTATACTTCACAGAAAAATAGGGATGAATTGGCTGCTAAAATTGAAGGGCTTAAGCAGCAGGTTCTTGGCTCAAATGACAATTGAGGTGCAAGAGTTTTTGGTTTTGCAGTCGTATCTTGATATGAAAAGGTTAAATTTAGATCGAACATGTTCTCATGTTATTTAGGCAGTTCTTCATACAATCATGTTTACAATAGAGAATCCGAGGCCATATATATCTGTTTTTTATTTTTATTTTTTATTTTTGGATATTTTTTCTATAGAATGCTATATTGAGTAAAGTTTATATTGTGTAAAGTTGTTTCGCAGTTCCTGTTATTAGTAGATACACTTGGGTTTTAAAGTGCTATTTACACCATTTAATTGGTTTATGAGGGTGGTGGCAGCGGGCAGGTATTAAGTTGGGGATTTGATCATTTGTTGATCTGATTCTCTAGCTTTTTGTTACCAGATAATTTGAAGATGTTGTGAGGTATTAAGATGATGTTGATCATTTGAAAAAGGGTAATAACAAAGACACAAATTTTGTCATGTTATTGATAATCATGGTGTGTTGCAAGATAATGCGTTTAATACTGCATATAACACCAAAGGTTATTTGTTTTGGCGGATGGAGCTTTACAAGCTTATTCAAGTTATAATAGTTCAACCTTTGGTATGTACAGTGTGTCCTATAATTGTGTATAAAAGCGTAATTAGTATGGATAGACCTCTTCTATATTGGGAGTAGGTGGTCCTTCGTGTAGGGACTAGTGGCTTTGGTTATGGAAGTATATTTTTTTTATATTTTTTTTATAATCTCCACCGACTATTTTTATGGATATTTATATTTTTATTCAAGTTATAATGGTTCAACCTTTGGTATGTACATAGTGTCCTACAATTGTGTATAAAAGTATAATTAGTGTGGGTAGACCTCTTTTATGTTGGGAGTAGATGGTTCTTCGTGTAGGGACTAGATGACTTCGGTTATGAAAGTATATTTTTTTTATAATTTACACTGACTATTTATATAGATATTTATATTTATATTTTTTTTTATTTTTTTATTTTTTTAGTTTTTAAAAAAAAATTTTTTGTTCATGATCCACAGGTTGATGGAGATTTAACTGTCATTATATTTATATGAAGGTTTATTAATATTATAAATTAAAATATTTTAATATTAATTTAATATAATATTTATTAATATTATAAAATAAAATATAGATATTTACTTCTATACTCCATGTGTCTTAAAATTTTTAATTTAAAAGTTAATAGTTAATTATATTTTGGTATTTATAACTGAGGGTAGGAAGATAATTAATTATAATTATATTTTAAATTTTTTATTTTAAAAAAATTAAAATTTATTTTTTGAAAAAATAAAAAAATAATACATAAGAACTCGAAAATATTTTTCAGGAGTTAAATTTAATTTTCGGTAACTAACGGATCCTTTTACATTGACTAAAAAGTTGTATATTTAAGAATGAATGAACAGATTTCTATGTTGGATGTTAGTTGCTCTTTTTTTTAATTTATTATAAACAGCCGTCACAATCCAGAAGAAAATTTTAAATTAACGTATCTTTCACTGCTCATTGGCAGAAGTACAAAAGTTTTTTTTGAATGGCAAAAATCATTTGGTTAGCTTTTTTGTTATTAAATTATTACTTTTTAATTTATTTTTTTATTTTTAGGGAAAAGAAATACATTGCCAGAAACAAACTAACCAGGAGAATCCTCCTGGACAAATAATTTCACCAACGGAGGACAAGTCTCAGACCAAAAACGATTAAAACTCGAAGACAAGGCAGCCTTAGTAAGAGCATTCGCTACCTTATTCATAATTCTAGGAACAAAAGAAAAAGCCAACACATTAAGACAACTACAAACAGAAAAGATATCCGCGACAAAAAGCCTCAAATTCGAATCCGGAATATCACCAGACTTCAGGATGTTGACCACACCCAGAGCATCAGATTCCAACAAAAGAGGGCGGAGCCCTGAATTAAGAGCTAAATGCACCCCATGCAAAACTGCAGCAGCTTTTGCCAATGAAGACGAAAAAAATGCTAAAAGAAAAATCGAACCAGCAGCTCGAACAAAACTCCTATCATCTCGAATCACCAACCCCAAACCAACCCTACCTGTATTATTAGCTACACTAGCATCAATATTTAACTTGAAGGTACCAACAGGAGGAGGAGACCACGACTGGATTGGCCTGGGAAGTGAAGAAACTGAAAGGGGCCGAGTAGAAGCAGCAAGAAACTCCTCCAGAAAAGAAGAGGCCCAAGCCATGACATCACCTGCTGGAAGGAGAAGCTGACCATGCACCGCTCTATTACGCCTGAACCACACTTACCACGAAACAACACAAAGAAGAGCAAAAATATTACGCTTCAAACTAGAAGAAGCAGCCTACAAAAACTCCCCAAAATTCATACCAGCCCCATCCTTTAAACCAGCCCAAAACCTGCACCCCTTCCTAATAATCTTCAGCTGAGAGCACTCCTAAAGAGCATGCAAAGGAGTCTCCACCGCCGAGCAACACAGGGAACATCGGTCTTGGACACTCACACCACGAGCAGCCAAAGTAGCAGTCACTGGAAGCCACCCAAGAGAGGCACGCCACAGAAAAACCTTGACCTTCGAAGGGACCTGCAGCTGCCACAACAGCTTCTACCAAGCCACTACAGAACTGTCATCCGAACAACTAGGAGAAGGGACCAAACCTACAGCAAGATGGTAACCCGAACGAACCGAGTAAAGGCCATCTTTGGAGAAATGCCACTGAATCGTGTCCATCAAGCTCAACCCCGCAGAAGGGATACTAAGGATGCACTCAACGTCAGACGCCAAAAAAACCTGCTGCAGAAGCGGGACATTCCAACAGCCCGACGCCAACTTTAAGCAAGCAACTAAAGCAGACGAGTCCGGCAGCGGAGGCGAGAAAATCTTGAAAGATGAAGGCCAGGGTAGCCATCTATCATGGTAAATTCTCACACTCAAACCGTTTCCAATCCTCTAACGGGGCCCTTTCACCACCAAATCACGGCCCCAAAGAAGGCTTTTCCACATGAAAGAGCCCGAATGGACAGCCTTAACCTCAAGGAGAGAAGAGCTTGGAAAATAGCAACTCTTAAGAACCCTAGCTGCAAGCGAAGAAGGCTCCTTCAAAATTCGCCAACATTGCTTCCCCAGGAGAGCTTGATTAAAAACCCCAAAATCTCTAAATCCAAGACCGCTATGATTCTTATTGATACAAAGTTTGGTCCAACAGCCCCAATGCACCTTCCTAGAGGAAACCGAGGAACCCCACCAAAAAGCGGCACAAACTCGATGGAGATCCCTAATACAGCCTTTCGGGAACTTAAAAAGACTCATGGAATATGTCGGAATGGCCTGGAGAACAGATTTAATTAGAACCTCTTTTCCCGCACTCGACAACAATCTACCTTACCAACCTTGCGTCCTACTCCGCACGCGATCCCGAAGGTGAGCAAACAAAGATATTTTATTACGCGAAACAAAACTAGGAAGACCTAGGTATTTTTCGTGACAACCAACCACCCGAACACCCAAAGCCCCTGCAATGTCCGACATAAGCCCTTGAGAAACCCGCCCACTGAAACAGATGGCAAATTTATGGAAATTCACTTTTTGACCTGTAACCCGCTCATACTTCAACAAAACATCCTTGAGAACCAAACATTCTTCCAAGGTAGTATTACTTTTTAATTGATATTTAATATTTTTGTTTATACAGTCCTTAACTTATCTAAAATCAGTTAAATTAATTCCTCTAATCAGATTTTTAAAAGTTAAACATAACAAAATTTACATTGACCATTTTACTTTAGAGAAATTACAAGCTATAAAAATTAAATTAGGAGACTATAGGTGCGATGATTTACTTCACGGGCGAGGTCTTTGGTTCATATCTAGGATGGTCCAGCTGGGTCAAGGAAAAGAATAGAAGAAGCATTCACTTGGCTCGAGGGAATATAGCTCTGCTCTTGTAATTGAGTAGTTGTAATTACAGGTTGAATGTCTAATTGTTCAGGCGGAAATGATAGTATCTTGTACCTAAACCGATGGCTCACTTTTTCTAAGTAATGGGGAAGAGGACCGAAACATGCGACTGAAAGACTTTACTGAGATAAAAATGGACTGTTAAGAACGTAGAAGAGATAAGATGGAAAGTTGGTCAGATCTAATCACTGTCATCTTTTCAAAATTCAATTTTTATTTATTTTTTAACCTAAATAGTATTTTTATGTATAAAGATCAAAATATTCTTAACATCGTTAAAATTGACTAACTATTAAGTAACGAATGACTAAACTGATTAATTTTAAAAAAATTAAGGACCACGAGAATTTAAAACATCAACATCAATTAAAAAGTGTAAATAAAAAAAATGATGATTAAAATGATTTTCACCTTTTTTAAATAAGTAATGTTACATTTTTTCAGGCTAAAAATTATTTTGGTTCTAACTTTTTTGAATTATTATTTTTTAAGCGATATTCTTTTTTTGGTTCATGTGGTTCCTAACTTTTTATAAATCCATTAATTTGGTCATTTTGTTAATTAACAGTTAGTCACATTTAATGGTGTTAGGGATATTTCAGTATTTAGACATAAAAATAAAAATTATAGTTAAAAAATGAATAAAATTATTAAATAAAATAAAATAAAAAATAGAAAAAATAATTATTTTTATAACTTTGAATAATTTATTTTATTTTTAAAAATAATAATTAAAAATTTATAATGATAACATTTTTAATAAATAGTTTTGAAAATTTTAAAGTGTTATTTTTAATAATTAAATTTTTACAAATTAGTTATTTGTTGTACTGATTTTTTTATTTATTAAAATTTTTAATTATAATTATAATTATTTATTTATGTAATTTTAATATTTAAGGATTTTTTTAATAAATTTTATGTATTTTATAATTATAATTTTTTTTATCGATACATATTAAACTTTTATTAGATGTTTATTTATTTAATTTTAAAAAATAAAAGATAAATCATATTTTTCACTTAATCATTTAAAATTGAAGAATAAAATGATCAATATACACATAGGCATACATAGAAATTTTTATTAGAGTGAGCGAAAACAAACAAAATTTTTTTTTTTAGCGAACATCAACTATACGAAGAAATTTTAATTGATTGAAAAGTAAATAAAACTAAATGGAAAATATAATGAACTTTACCCTTCAAAATGCATATATTAAACAAAATACATTAACTTTCAATAAGATAACAATAAAAAAAATACAATATAAATATAAATAAACCTTTTTTTTCTTTAATAGTAAAATCTGCCAGATACCTGGAATCTTTCAAAACTGTGAGTACAGGCTGAAGAGTTGAATTTCTTTTAAAATTTTTGACAAAGCTTTACTTCTCATAATAGAAAATATGGTTTCCATGATGAAATAAAATTAGGATTTAACTCGGTAGATAGAATTTAAATTAGTTTAATTATATTATTTATCCTCATTAGTAAGTTTAGTCAAGAACACTTATAAAACTTCAAAAAAGAAGAAAAAAAAACTTTAAAATTTCTATCTAAAAATTTGACCGTTTAAGTAAGGTTGTAATTTGCTTTTTTAGCAAAAACTTTTGATTCGAATCATTGGTTGAAATTAATTTTTTATATATTTTTTTAAATATTACACCTTGCAAGTCAGGACTATCAGAACCTAACGGGAGGAGCCTACCCCCAGCAGCGGGAGGAGTCTACCCCCAATAGATGAAGGAATCTACTCTTATAATTACATTTTTATGGATAACTGTAAAAATAATACATATACTAAAGTCGAATTTTGATGGCTTAAATAAATTTAAGCCTCCTTCCATCACCATAACAAGGAACTTTATTGATATCTTAAAAATAAATTTAAACGAATACTCAAATACTTAACACAATTAGATTGAAATCTGAAAAGATATATATAATAATCTAATTGGATATCTATTCACTAGTCACGATTATAACCAAAATTTTCATTATCTATATACTTAATTTTGAACTTTTTTATTTTAATTTTAAACGCCCATATAAAATAAAATTAAATCAGGTTTAATTTTAAACTTTTTATTAATATTATAATTACACCTCCTTATAAAAAAAAATTTGTAGTGCCATAGTGACAATATTCTCTGTGATTCACTATAAAACAAAATTAGAACTTATATAATTATAGAAAAAAAAAAGAATTAAAATAAATTCTATTGTTTGAGAACATCAACAATGAAACTCATTTTCTTTCCAAAAAAAAAAAAAACCAATAAGACCTAAACGCCAATATAAAATTACGATGCTTGTAAAATCAAAATATTATATAGAACGATTATAAACCACAGATCGCTCCTCAAAACCCTAAACAGCCATAACCACCATCACAAAACCATAAAACAAACAAGTCAAATTAGTAAAATTGAATTCAGTAAAAAAATAATAGAAAGTCTCCAACATCGTAATACCTTGTTCTGAGAAGAAGAATTGCACCAAGCAAAATATTAAATGATGATATAGAGGAGGCGAGCGAAACCGGTCATCATGTAAAGTCGCCGTCTTCGTCTTCTCGTGCTCGCCGGATTTTGGCGTTCGCCAAACTTAGCTTCGACAGCAAGAATCGAATGGTTTTTTGGTTTGAAAAAATGGTTTTCAGTTCGAATGGTCGTAAAGCAAAAATGGTTTTCGATTGGAATGGTGGGGTAAAGCAAATGGTTTTAATAAAGACTTCTCCAACCATTCTCTATTTTTTTTTTTTCAATTTGAAGATCCAGAATGGTGGAATATTCTATCTCTATAAATTCACTGCTCCAACTATTCTTTATTTTACAATATTCAAATAATAAAATATTATTATTTTTTTTACTTTATAAATTATTTTTTACACTTTCTCTTAATTATTTTAGATAATAATTTACTCACATAATATATTTACACCTACAAATTTATAATAAACTTGTTTTCCTAAATCATCACACCTAACTATTTTTACATTTAACAATTTTAATCTAATTTTTTAATAATTAAATTCTTTTATCTAACCTAATTTTTCACACCTAATGTTAATATAATTATTTTTATTTTACCAAATTATTTTGAAAATTATTATATTAAATGGTAATTATATATATATATATATTGAAACTTTGAAATAATTTATTTTTAAATAAAATATTTATAGGTTATTAATTAATAAATAAATGTGATAAATACAAAAATTTTAAAATAATAAAAATATAGTCAATATTATACTCACTTGAAAGATCTCAACTAAAAATTTTAAAGAATGATAAGAGGGTAATATTAAAATATAAAAAAATTGAAATATAAATAGAAATTAAAATAATAAATCTCCAAATTTAAATTTAAAGATACATTTTCCAATCTCTATTTTTTTAATTATAAAAAATCACATTATGAAGCATAGTTAAAGACCAACCATTCTCCATTTAAATGGAAAACGGTTAAAGAAGGCCTAAGAGGCTAAGAGAGATGAGAGATTGTCCTTTTGTCGATAAACCCTTAAATTTTTT
Organism: Xanthoceras sorbifolium; assembly: GCA_003430845.1. NCBI lineage: Eukaryota > Viridiplantae > Streptophyta > Magnoliopsida > Sapindales > Sapindaceae > Xanthoceras > Xanthoceras sorbifolium. The sequence goes on from QUWJ01000464.1 coordinate 58,762, forward strand.
AACTTTTAGACTTATAATTTTTTTTTTGTTTCTTTTCTATGCTTTCAAGGGTATTATTGTTGCACATCCACTTGTAGTAAAGTGGTTAATGTACCTCCCTTCCATCTCAGTGGTGAGAGATTCGATTCTCACCATGTGCATATGTGAATAGTTTTCTCCCCTTATTGTGGGAGTAATATTCTCCTGCTATAGGAGTAGATATCCGGGTCGATATCCGGGTCGCGCGTTTAGTGGTTAATCTTGGTAAGTCCCGACAGTTGTTGATATTATAATTATACCCCCTTTAAAAAAAAGTATTATTGTTTTCCTCTCAAAAAAAAAAAAGGTATTATTGCTCAAATTGTAATTTTCCACCCTATAGTTTAGGGTATTAGACAAAATACACCCTCAAATTTTATTTATGGCTAAATTTTCACCCCATAGTTTGATTTTTTAGCCAAAATACACCCTAACGTCAACTTTTCTGTTAAATATAAATAAAAAAAAAATTAAAAAGACAATCTTAACCTTGAATTGAATAGTATCCTTAATAAGTCACTGTTATTTTTTCTTTAGGATAATTTATATTTCCCCCCAATCCTTTACTTTAAAAGTTAATTTTTTGTATCCTTAATTAGAAGAATAAAAATACATATTTACCCCTAAAAATACTTAAATAAAAATAAAAAAGTGTGTCAAATAAATAAATGACTAAAAAAATTATATTTAAATTATTTTATAAAATATTTAAACTAAAATAGTTTAGTGGGTTTTTGTTAGGGCCAAGAGAGTAGAGTTCGAGGAGTTCTGTATGATCCTGTGGGGGGTTTGGTTTGATAGGAATGTCGTGTCTCATTCTAAATCCCCCAGGGTTAGTGCTGATTTGGTTTCTTGGTCTCTTTCTTTGCTTTGTGAATTTCGGGGCACCCAGACGGTCTTTGGCTCTCCTCCCCCGCCCTCCAGGCAGCCTTGCTCTGCTTCGTGGTCGCCTCCTCCTGCAGGCTCCCTGAAGTTGAATACTGATGCTGCAGTGAAGTCTGACTTCTCTGTGATGGGTTCTGGTGCAGTGGTGCGTGATTCTCAGGGCAAGGTTGTTGCAGCTTCTGTTAAGCCCCTCTTGGGATTCTTTCCTGCTGAGCTTGGCGAGCTGCTGGCATTGCGAGAGGGGTTACTGCTGGCTAAGGAGTTGAGCTTGATTATTGAGTGGGTTGAGTTAGATGCTGTTAATGCTGTGTCTAGGGTGTTTAACTCTTTTCCTAGTTCTTTTATGGACCCTATTGTTTCTGATATCAAGGCTCTTTTTAGGGCTGTGGGAGTTTCCAACTGTCATGACATTCTTCGTTTAAGAAATAGAATGACACATTCTCTTACTTTCCTTGCCTTTTCCTCTAAGGAGGAATTTTGTTGGTTCAATTCTGAACCTAGCTTTCTTGTTGATCTTCTGTAATAGAAGTTTTTGTTGCAATAAAAAAAAATATTTAAACTAAAATAATAAAAATCTTCTGTCAAAATAATAATAATAATAAAAATCTAATCTTCTCTCCTCCATTATCATTCATCAACCATATAAATCTAATATTCTCTCTCTTCTCCCCGTCACCATCATTATTTTTGACACCTAAAACCCAACAATTTTTTTTTTAATTTCTTTTCTCATCAAGAACTAAAACATAATCCAAATTCAATCACCAAAACAAATCCACTATCACCTTATATATTTTTTTTCTTCAATTTTTTTCAATTTTTTTAAAATTGTGTTTAAATTGTTGATGAGAAAAGAAATTGATAAAAGAAATTATTGGGTTTCAATTATCAATGATAATGTACAAGAAGAGGGAGAATATTAGATTTATATGATAATGAACAATGAGGAGAGATGATTAGATTTTTATTATTTTAATTTAAATAAGTTTTAACATAAATACATTCTATCCACTTTGTTGAATCAAATCTCACTCAAAATACATTCAACACTCACAAATATGAATACAACTCTAAGAAAGAATAAAAAGTATTTTTATTGATGCTCAACTTGATGATTACACAACTAAGAAGAATGAGGTATTTATAGAAAAAGGAAGAGAGCAAAAATCAACAACTCTCACCTAACCTATTAATTATTCCTACAACTCTCAAGAACTCTCATATAACCTATTAATTATTTCTACCAACTCATTAATTATTTTCAACCCTCAACCACCAACTAAATAATTAATTTTCCAACACTAGAAACTTCCATGAGTTGGACCTTCTAAAAATTTAAAATGAATTGGGTTTGGACTTAAAACAAGTTTATCCCCTTTAAACTTATTTTAAGCCCAAACTATTTGAAGGACCAAACCATTTAAAGGCCCAATCCATTTTAAGTTTCTAGAAGGCCCAACGAGGGTTGAAAATAATTAATGAGTTGGTTTAGAGTTGGTAAAAATAATTAATAGGTTAGGTGAGAGTTGTTAAGAGTTGGTAAAAATAATTAATAAATTAGGTGAGAGTTATTAATTTTTACTCTCTCTCCTTCCTATAAATACATCATTACTCTTAATTATGTAATCATAAGTTGAGCATCAATAAAAATAATTTTTTTTATTTTTTTAGAATTGTATTCATAGTTGTGACTGTTGAACTTATTTTTTAATTGAGATTCGATCTAACAAAGGTTTAACACATTTTTTTATTTAAATATTTTTGCAGTAAATGTATTTTTTATATTTTTATAATTAATAATAAAAAAAAGGAGAAAATATAAATTACCCTAGAGAAAAAATAACAGTAAATCAAACTATTTCCAATTCAATTTTATTAGGGTGTATTTTAACTAAAAAATTCAACTATAGAGTAAAATTTAACCATAAATAAAACTAAAGGTATATTTTATCTAATACTCTAAACTAGAGCATGGAAAATGTGTAAAATCCATTTCTACTCAGTTTTGTGGAAAATATGGAAAATGTGTATTTTATCTATCTCCACAAATTAAATCCATTTTGTGCTTTAAAAGAAAGGGACTCTATACATTAATCTAATTGGATATCAATTCACTAGAAGCAAGATCTCAATAATCTAATTATATATATACATTAATCTACTTGAAATTGTAGTGCCATACCACAGCTCAATGTGACTCGGTGATAAAGTTACTCATTATATATATACTCTAAACAATTTGAGTTGTGTATGTTAAAAAAAAAAAAAAATTGTAGTGGCATAGCAACAATATTCTTTGTGGTTCACTATAAAAAAAAATCAGAACTTATATAATTATAGAAAGAAAAAGAAATAAAATTGTTTAAGAGCATCGGAACTCAAATTGAAGATAAGACCTAGATGCCAATGTAAAATTACGATGCTTGCAAAATCAAAATATTATAAAGAACAATTATAAACCACAGATCGCTCCTCAAAACCCTAAACAGCCATAACCAGCACCACAAAACCAAAAAAAAAAACTAATCAAATTAGTAAAATTGAATTCAGTAGAAAAAAAAATAATAATAATACAAAATCTCCAACACCTTTCTGAAGAAAAAGAATTGCACCAAGCAAAATATTAAATGATGACATAGAGGAGGCAAGCGAAACCGGTCACCATGTAACCAAAACACAGCTTCTTTGAAGATATTGTTATCCGATTTACTGTTTACTTCAAAGAATTTGTCAAATACGACTTCGATCTTCAATTTTAGAAGATAACGAATCTTGTAGTATTAATTTCCGGACATGATACAATAAGTTGTTTGGTTTGTGATTTTCGAAATTCGAAAGTTGTGGGAATAAGATTGCGTCAGATTTGAAGCAAAAGCACAATCTCTTTGTTCTGTTTTAGCCAATAAAAGCATCTCTGGCTCGCAGATCTCCACAACTTCAAATTTTCAAAAACCACCTCAACTTACTCCGAAAACAATCCCACTAGACTCAGTACTCGTCCTACTTGATAGATTCTTTATCAAAAGAACAATTGTAAATCTGGAGGAGACAATCAACATCAAAGAAACCTTACTTTTGATTCAGATGAAAAATGCAATCAGCTCCTCCTATGTCATCATTCAATAATTTGCCGGCTCAATTCGACGACTGACGACGAGGCTGCTGCTGCTATACATCTTCACTAGGGTATGTATTTTTGTTTTTTTTTTGTTTTTAGAATGATATGGAGGCGGCTGGTATGCTCCTTATATAGGTTGATTCTAGGGTTTGTTTTGAGTGCTGACGGACACCCAGGGTCTCATATCAATTATATAGGCCGTCTAAGATTTTTTTTTACCAAATTTGTGTTATTGTGTGATTTTCTCATATAAAATTTAGGGAAATTTTCCTTTTGATACCTTTTTAAATAGGAAAATTTATAATGAAATACGCATTTGATCATATATTACAATAAAAAATTGTGAGAATCTTAATTATATGTTAATACCCTTAACTACTAGTTAACCGTTAGAGTTAACGGTTAACCAATAGTTAAAAGGATAACATAGTTATTTTTTCTTAATTTATTCCTAAATTTTTTTAATAAAATTAAAAAATATATTTAAATGGATCTGCATCGTTCATCAAAATTAATGGACGGTTAAAATCATGTGCAAAAAAAAAAAATTAAAAGAACAAATAATTTTTTTTTAAAAAAAAAAATCTTGGTGGGTGGAGATCCAAAACACAAAAAATAAAGAAAAGAAAAAAAAAAGGAATCAACTATCACTGGATCCAGTGACATTGATGGTATGACCAGATGGCCTTCACACGACAATATTTGGATATCTCTAACGACGGCCGAGCGATGGCCGATGGCCACCATCGTTAGAGATCGCAATGATGGCCGATGGGCACCATCGCTGGAGATCGCTGGGATCTCGATCTCGGTCCTTTTTTTTCATTTGGTGGAGATTCAATTCCAGATTGGATCCCCACTTAAAGTTTCTTCTTTTTTTATTTATTTAATTTTAATATAATATCCACGTCTATTAAGATTTTGTCATTTCACGCATAAAGTATGATCAAACAGCTAGTTTTAATCTCATAAGGCCTATAATCGGAGGAGAGATCACTAACAACCTGTTCGGTTGATCTCAAGGGGCCAACCGAACCGAGGTCGGTTGAATATTGAGTTAACTGACGGTAGGGGACTAACATGTAATTAAGGGTAAGTGCATGATTTCGTTGTAACATGACTAAACATTAGGGTAATTCATTACAATTTGCCCTTTTAAATATTTTTATCATATTAAAAACTTTAGTCACTATTTTTCTTAAAATTCATCATTTTTATCCCTCCATCAATGAAAACTATAGTTAAAAATGATATATCTAGTGGTATTTAGTCTTGATACATTAAATCCACAAATATATTTACGAGTGTAAAATAAATTAATTAAGAAAAATAGGACATGCTTAAAAAAAATTACACATGTCCATCTGAAAAATCATTACAATAATTAAATAATTATGTTAAAAAAAATATTATTATTATTTAAATAAATTTAGAATTTTTTTTTTAAAAAAAGAAACGGTTAGAGGCGGCCTCTATTGAAGGAAGCTTCAAATTGGAGGAGGAAGTTGTGGCTTCATCTAACAATCGGAGGAAATCGTGTTTTTCTCTAGTAATGAGAGATAGTTGCGTCTACTCCATATCATATTTGGAGTAAATTGTTCCTCCAAAATTTGTGTAAATCGGTAAAGAATTCGTCGCTTCCTCTAAATTGAAGGAAGTCGGCAATTTTTCCATCAATATGAAAGAAGCCAGTACCTCCTCCAACACAAGAGGATGCCATGGTCTCCTCCGCGAATGGAGGAGACTTGGCCTCCTTAAGCCCTTTTTTGTTTTAAAAAAGTTGTATGTATTTTATATTATAAATTTGTATATTTACTTGTAAATAATTTTTTCTTCAGTATCTCTCATTTTTTTTTTTTTGTCTTTCTTGGATATTTTCATGCGTATTTGTTGTGTTTCATGTTGATTAAATGAGTTTAGTTAATCTCCAACAACTGAATTTTCTTTTCTTTGGTTATTTATGGTTCTAGTCGTTGAGTTATTTTGGGTTCTATTGCTCCTCAGTGGTCAAGTTGAGTTATAATGTTTTTTTAATAAAATATTTCAAGGAAAAAAATGTAATTAATGTTGTGTGAGGAGGGCATTTTAGGTAGCACATTTAATTCTAAAGATGTAAAATTTAAAATGTTTGAGGGTAAATGTTAGGAATTGGCTCAGTATTCCTAAAATGATTAAATCGTACTCAACTTATGTGAATAAGATACCGTCGGAAGGAGGAGTTTGTTGAAAAAAATTTGAGACTACTTTGACTCCAAGTAAGGTGTTTTGGCTCCAAAAAAGCTACTTCGACTCCAAGTAATCTCTCCTTATAAACAGGAAAGTTTATTCCTTATTTATGTATCATGAAAAACACATGTGAGACACCTGAACGTTGAGATTGATTGTAATTGAGGTTTAGGGTTAGAGAAAAAAATATTTAGTATATAGTTGTAACAATTTTCTATATAGTGATATATTTTTATCGTCAACCTGACGGCCACGGTTTTTTCGCTGTTGTAGGTTGCCACGTAAAAGCTTGTATTGTATGATTGGATTCTTATTTCTATATTTTTTTTCTCAGAAATTATTTGTTTTGTGGTTAACACTACTTCATCTTTAACTTTTATTATCGTCCTGTTTGATTGAATTCTTATTTCTTTCATCATATTTTTATTTATTAGACATTATTTATTTTTTGGTAAATACTATCCAGCACTTCCACGTTAACTTTTCACAACAGTTAAAATGGTAAATAACGCTCTTTGATGAGGATATTTTGGGCATCCATATAAATGTAAATGTATAAAATTTTAAAAAGTTTAAGGGTAAAATTTTCATTTTAATTAAATAATAATAAGGACATGATAGTACTTTAACACATTATGTCGAGTTGAATGTTAAACATTTAGTCAAATTGACCAAAGCGATGGATTTTGAAAAAAAAAATTGTGACTAAATAGTTAATATGTCAAATACATTTAAAGGGTGATCAATCCTGAAAAATGTAGGATTTGAATAAAATTTGTTCTAAAATTTATCTTCATTTACCTATACCAAAATACGCAGAATTGAGTTAATATTTATATTTATATTTCACTAAATTATCCAAATTTATATTAATTATTGTGGTATATGAATTGTAACTATTATATAAATTATGAGATGATTTATGAATCATGTGTTACTTACCGCATACATGATGCATCGTATAATTTGACAAATAATTTTCGTAATCTAATCTTATTTATTAAATTTAAAGATCCCAATTTAAATTATAATTTTTATGTAATGTAAATTTTTTATTAAATTGATGTGTAGATAGACTAATTCATCACGGTAATTAATTGAAACTACCCATCCACAAATTGGGATTCTAATTGATATCCTAGCATTATTGATCAATTTCAAAGATGATGGAAGTTAATTGAATGAATATGCTGCATGAGTATATAAATGTTGAAACAAATACAAAATGAAAATTAAGCAAATTAATAGAATAATTAATATATTTCTCTAAATCACATCAACATAAAACTCTGAAAAAATACACATAAAAATATTTGCTTTATCAATAAATTTTTTATATTTAAAAATATACATAAAAGAAGAGATATTCATATTGTGGATATATAAAAATAATTTGAGTTGCCAGCCTAACTTGATATTAATAAGATATTCATAAAAGAAAACTACTATCCCGATTGGGAGAGTTTATTTATAAGCGTTTTTAACTTTTTTTAAAAGGCCGTGGTCCAAAAGCCCATTTGGTAAACTTTTTAGAAGCTTTAGGCTTGAGATTGAGGCCAAGACTTAAAATTACACAGTTTTTTTTCTACTTTAATATGTTCTTATTTTATTTTATATAGTAGTAAAGTATAGTTTTTAATCCATAAAAATACTATAAAAATACATGAAAATGAAATTTAAATTCTTCAATAATGAGTGTATTTAACCAACGCCCAATGTGGCTCGGTGGCAAAGGCGCTTATTCAGCCTGATAATGATCCAGGTTCGAGTCGCTACCACCACAAGTAGTATGTTAAAAAAATAATGAGTGTATTTCCCAATCTCTTAATATAAATGTTTTCCAAAGTCTTCAAACAATTAGATTCTTCAATTACCCAAAAAGTGGTTTAAGTGTTTTATTGAAATTTAGAGGAAAAAAGAATAATAATAGTGAGAGAAAGAGAAATAAACATGAAGATGGGGAAGATAAACTAGAAAGGCATTTTTATCAGCTTATTTAGATGTCTTTTTTTTTTCACTTAACATTTAATGGGTCTAAATTGGACATATTAAATTATTTTTATTTAATTTTTTAAGTGGTCAAATAACTTAAAAAGGGTAAAAAAAAACCTTAAAATAAAAAGTTAAAATTTCTTACTTATCACTTAATCATAATTACAATATTTTCTTCCATAATTACAATATTTTTATTTATAATTATTATTCTTATATTAATATATTTTTAAATTTATCTTTATCTAGATATTTCAATATTAAAAAAATAAACAATCAACACTTTTATTCAGTAGTTAGAAAAAAAATATATATATATATCATTCAGGTTTTAAGTTTTAATACTATTCGGTATTTAAAAAAATTCAGATATATTCAGTTTTCAGATAAAAATACAAACGACCGCTTTAACGCTAAAAAAAAACCTCAAGTTATTAAGTTAGTGACAAGAAAATAAACAAGGCCCAAAAGTACTAGTTGGGCCTATTTTCACTGCAAAATATAAGCCGAAAATGCGCATATTGCATCACGTATTGCAAACCAAATATGTTGGGCTCCGTCCTCTGCATGCAGACTAGGCTCTTTCAAAAATTACGGTGCATTTTATTTTAGGCCCTTAAGTTGATTGGGTATTCTTGTCTTTGACTTATTGGATTAGACTGATCTTGCTTAATAATGGGATCAAATATTTTAGGTCCCAATTTGTTCCTCTATTTTTTTTCTTCATCTTCTTCTTCCTCTTTTTCCTCTTTCTCATCTTCCTCTTCCCCTTTGTAAGGTCAGTATTTTGTTTGTGAAATGCTTAGGTATTTTGTCAGTAGTTTCATCTTAATTCCATGAGCAAAACATATTTTTCTTGTAATTTTTAGGTAGCTTAAACTAGAGCGTGAAGTGAACGTATTGAAAATTCGAAGTGTTCATGCAAAGGTGACAAGGTTTCAAGAATAAACAAGAGAGTACTTCATTGTAATTTTATTGTTTCAAAACTTTTTAACTTTTAATATTCGTTATGATTCATACACACAAATAACATGTTCATACATTATTATTTGAGTGCTTACATGTTGGTTTTAATATTTTATAAACGTGGATTCTTAATTGTTTTGTTTGATCTAGTTTAAAATTTTATTTTCAAACATTTCATGTTTTTAAAAAACTGACCTTTAGATACTTTTATGTGCATAACTTTTTATTCATAGCTCTATCATGTTTTGTTTTTCTCTCTCACTTGTTTCTTTGTTTTATTGTTTTATTTGATATGAGAGCTTTAGAGAGTTTTAGGCTAGATTATTTTTTGATATTGGGCTTCATTGTTCTATTATGCATAATATGTCATGATTTTCATATATTATTTGACTTTCATACATTTTTTAGCACTATAGATCAAATTAAATCTCAATTGTTTGAGTTGTTTTAATTTTTCGCCCGACGAAAGAACATGAAGTCTTGCAGCGCGGGGAGTCTATACACAACATCACCAATGTTTGCCAGTAAAAAGCATGTGGGTAGGTAGTATTAGATTATGGTAAAAGTCATCTGATTAAGTGGTCATTAGTGTGAGTTGTAAACAATACACCAACTAATAAAATTGGTATATGATGTGTTAAGTTGCCTACGAGTTGATCTCGTAATTTTTAATATGTTGAGGTTTTCCACCTAAAAAATTTCGTGTTGATTTTTAAGTAAGTTTATTTTTTTTATTCCATAAATTTTGTTGTTAATCCACCCCTTTGGTTGTTCCATTACCTTTTCACTCATTCTCCTCCTCATCTCCCTCTTCTTTCTCTTTTTATTGGGAAGGAAGGTAAACGACCAATCGTACCAAAGTCGTATTGGTTTTTCATGCTTAAGCATGGTGTGTCGAGACATATAACTTCTTTCAATAAAAAGTTTTTAATAAGATAAGTGTGTTATATGTTTATCAAATAAAAACTCTACAACATAGAATTATTTTAAAAATAACATTATTATAGAGAATTATAACTTTGTTAAAATAATTTATTAATAATTCATAATCAAATAATGTGACATATAATTATAATTGTTATATAAATAAACAAATAACACTGAACATACCCGAAATGTTTATAAAAATTTACACTAAACTCCCCATGCATTAAGTTTGGCTATTAAAAAATAGAGTTGATCGTTAAAAAAATAGAAAAGTAGAAGAATAAGCGTAAACCAGGGGATGCTCGAGCCTATTTCTTAACTGTTAAACTTAACATCAGGAGAGTTTATTGTGAGTTTCTACATACTTTGATCCTAAAACTCAATAAATCTCAGATAAGTTTAATGTTATTTATTCTAATATAAATTATTAGACAATATATTAAAAGATGTGTCAATTACAACTTACTTAACACGCTATTTCAATAAAATAAAAAATAAAAAATTCAATGGTGTTTCTCCAAATAAATAGTGAGAGAATGCACATGCGCATGCTTATACAAATATGGGGCAGCCTAAAGAAATCTAAAAGGGATGATTTAATGTTGTCTTTTAGTCTTCACCAAAATCAACATGTCTCTTTAGTCGGTGATCATGAATCACATCCACATGCAACTTTAGAAAATTTTGAGAGCTGAACAGAGGTGTCCAAGCCATCTTCCAAAAAAAAAAAAAATCCACGAATCCCATTCAAATCTGTAAATAATGCCAGCTAGCTACCAGCTCCCCCTCCCACACCCAGCTACTCACTAGTGTGAAAATAAGAAAATACACTTCAAGCAACGCAAGTAGATCATGAATTTTAACATACTATCTATTGTTATAATATAAGGTAATAGAATGATTTTATTATGATATAAAGTAATAAAGTAAGAGTGAATAAGAAAAGGATTTAACATACCAAAATCAAGAAATGAAAGCACCACAAAAGAAGTTCTTAATTTAGAGAGATTTTGTTATTCATATTTCAACAAGAATTGACTCATATTTATAGTCATTCTTGCCTCACCTAATTCAATCCACTCAACCAATAAATCAATAAGTTATTGGTTGATAATCATGGTGAAATTCACTATTTACACCATGATCAATATGGTGGGTGGAATTTACTATTTACACCATGATCAATATGGTGGACATCCATCATTTACAACACTCCCCCTTGGATGTACACCATTTTAAAGTAAATATGTTAGTAAACAATACAATGATCTTCTGGATTATAAATTGTATTTGATGTGTTCAAACTGCCTCATTAAAAACCTTGCCGGTAAAATTCAGTGGGATAAAATCCGGTCGAAGGGAAAAAGAGTGCAGTACACATGTATTGTTATCTTCAAAAATCTACTCCCCCTGATAAAAATTAATTCTGTAGTTTACAAAATCGACGCATGCCAATTCCATATACTAATTTATCAAATGTTGACGTCGGTAATGATTTAGTAAACAGATCTGCAAGATTATCTGTAGACCGTATCTGTTTTACATCAATCTGTCGACTTTGTTGAAGTTCATGAGTATAGAAGAATTTTGGAGAAATATGCTTAGTTCTATCTCCTTTGATATATCCTCCTCTTATCTGAGCAATACAAGCTGTATTATCTTCAAATATTGGTGTCTGCATTTCTTTGGATGATGAAAATCCGCATGTACTTCGAATATGATGAATAATAGAATTTAGCCAAACGCATTCTCGACTTGTTTCATGAAGTGCAAGGATCTCCGAATGATTAGAGGATGTAGCAACAAGACTCTGCTTTATGGATCGCCAGGAGATTGCTGTGCCATTATAGGTAAAAACATATCCCGTTTGTGAACGAGCTTTATGGGGATCAGATAAATATCCAGCATCAGCATAACCAATTAAACCTGAAAAATTGTTAGACACATAAAATAATCCCAAGTCTATTGTACCACGAAGGTAACGAAAAATATGTTTGATTCCATTCCAATGTCTTCGAGTTGGTGCTGAACTGAATCTTGCTAATAAATTTACTGCAAATGCAATATCAGGTCTAGTACATTGTGCAATATATAATAGAGCACCAATTGCATTTAGATATGGTACTTCGGGACCAAGTATCTTTTCATCATCCTCTTTAGGCCGAAATGGATCCTTTTTAGGATCAAGAGATCTAACAACCATAGGAGTACCTAATGGATGAGCATTGTCCATATTAAATCTTTTCAGAATCTTTTCAACATATGCCGATTGATGAACAAGTATTCCATTTGGTGTATGCTCGATCTCCAGGCCGAGACAATACTTTGTTTTGCCCAAGTCTTTCATTTCAAATTCCCTTTTTAAATATTCAGCAGTTTTCAGGAGTTCTTCAGGAGTTCCAATTAAATTCATATCATCAACATATACTGCTACAATAGCAAATCCAGATTCAGATTTCTTTATAAAAACACATGGACATACTAGATCATTAATATACCCTTCCTTGATCAGATATTGACTAAGACGGTTATACCACATCCGTCCAGATTGTTTTAATCCATACAGGGATCTTTGCAACTTTATCGAATATAAATTACGAGATCTCGATTTATATGCTTCTGGCATTTTAAATCCTTCAGGAATTTTCATATAGATATCTGAATCGAGTGACCCATATAAATAAGCAGTCACTACATCCATTAGACGCATTTCAAGCTTTTCTAAAATAGCCATACTTAATAAAAACCGAAATGTGATTGTATCCATCACTGGTGAATACGTTTCATCAAAATCAATACCAGGTCTCTGCGAGAAACCTTGTGCTACGAGTCGTGCCTTATATCTCATGACTTCATTTTTCTCATTTTGTTTTCGTACAAAAACCCATTTATATCCGACGGGTTTGATATCTTCAGGTGTCTGGACTACAGGTCCAAATACTTCACGTTTGGCTAAAGAATTTAATTCTGTTTGAATTGCTTCTTTCCATTTAGGCCAATCATGCCTTTGTCTACAATCATCAATACCATGAGGTTCATAATCATCATTAATAATTTCAGTAGCTACTGTGTAAGAAAATATATCATCGATGATTGTTTCTTCATGATTCCATATTTCTCTTGCATAATTTATGGATATTTCTTCATTTCCATTTTCTTGTCTCTCTTCTGGGATTTCTGCCACTTTAGGGGCTTCTGCCACTACAGGGGCTCCTGTCGCTTCAGGGACATCTAACTCTACTGGAGTTGATTCAGAGAAAGTGGATTTATTTGTAACTCGAGTTTTATCAAAATCCTGATAATTTACTTTCCTCTTCCGGGGAACTGTATCTTTTGATCCAAGTGGTCTACCACGCTTCTGTCGTGCAACAGATGATTCAGTTGCTGCTAATTGTTTATATCGTTCTTCAGGAACAATCACCCGGGCTGGTACATTAGCAGCTGGTATATATGACTTTGTTACCCTATTAGCATCTGTAAATGCATCTGGTAACTGATTAGCAATTGTTTGAAGATGCACTATCTTTCGCACTTCATTCTCACACTGAGATGTGTATGGATCTAAATGGATCAAACTTGGAACCTTCCAAGAAAATTCATGCTTCTCTTCAGTAGAAGTTTTTCTTTCCCCGAAAGATGGAAAATTTGTCTCATCAAAATGACAATCCGCAAATCGTGCGGTAAAAAGATCACTCGTCAAAGGTTCCAAATATCTAATAATTGACGGTGAATCAAAACCAATATATATCCCTAAACGTCTTTGGAGTCCTATTTTAGTTCTTTGAGTTGGGGCAATTGGGACATATACAGCGCAACCAAAAATACGTAAATGAGATATATTAGGTTGATGGCCAAACACAAGTTGTAATGGTGAATACTGGTGGTAAGCAGTAGGTCGAAGACGGATTAATGCAGCAGCATGTAAAATAGCATGTCCCCATACAGAACTTGGTAATTGTGTTCTTAATAATAAAGTTCTCGCAATTACCTGTAGGCGTTTGATAAATGATTCTGCTAATCCGTTCTGGGTGTGCACATGTGGGACTGGATGTTCAACATCAATCCCCACTGCTTTGCAATACTCATAAAAAGTTTTGGATGTAAACTCACCAGCATTATCAATGCGTATTGATTTTATTGGATAATCTGGAAAATGTGCTCGAAGCCTAATAACCTGTGCAAGTAATCTGGCAAAAGCAACATTACGAGTAGACAATAAACAAACATGTGACCATCTTGCAGATGCATCAATTAGAACCATAAAATAGCGAAATGGTCCACTAGGTGGGTGAATAGGTCCACATATATCCCCCTGAATTCTTTGTAGGAATGATGGGGATTCAAAACCAACTTTAGGATAAGATGGTCTAGTTACTAATTTTCCTTGTGAACATGCAGTACATATACTCTCATGTAACAACTGAATCTTCTGGTTCTTTAATGGATGTCCATGAGAATTTTCAGTGATTCTATGCATCATCGTAGATCCCGGGTGACCTAAGCGGTCATGCCAAATGTAACATCCCGGATTTCGGGTGATGAATTTTTGATATATATGAATTATGTGAAAAATAAATTTTTACTATTTGAGGGGGTGTAAATGTAATTAAATGTATGATTATTTTATAATTTCCAGCGGACCGGATTGAATAGTGAAAAATGAATGAAAAATGAAAAATTGGAAAACTGGACCAGAGAGCATCGCGACCTTGTCACCGCGACCACAGGTCGCGACAGCTCGCTCGCGGTGAAAAACGCAAAATCTGGCAGTGAGTGCCGCGACCAGTCACCGCGACCACAGGTCGCGATGGCTTGCTCGCGATGAAAATGGCAAAACCTGGCAGTGAGCAACGCGACCAGCCACCGCGACCACAGGTCGCGATGGACTGCTCGCGACGAAATTGTCAAAAATTGGCAGTGAGCAGCGCGAGCTCTCGCGCGACCAAGGCGCGCTCGCGACGAAGGCGGTGCGCGCACTCCAGTGAGCACCGCGACCTGGTGGCGCGACCACAGGTCGCGACGGCGGTCGCGGCAGCGACAGAAATATAAAAAAAAATTTTGGCTTCTCGTGGAAGCCACAGAAAACAGTTGAGAAGAGAGAAAGAGAGTGAGAGGTCGAGAGAAACAGAAAAGAGAAGAGAGAGTGACCGAGAAAAAGAGAGAAGAAGAAGAAAGAAAAGAAAAGAAAAAGAGGAAGAAGAGGAAGAAGGAGAAAGGAAAGGGAAAGGAAAACAAAATCGTGGAACCGCGATTCTCGAACGAAAAACTCGGATTCCAAGTAGGTGTACTCTCGTTTTCGAAATCGTTTCGAGCTGTCTTTCGTTTACTTTTTCATTTTAGTTTTCGATTTCGTTCTTCGTTTTTATTTTCGTTTTCGAATTCGTTCATAGTTTTCGATTTCGATTTTTGGTATGAAAATTGTTTGCGTTATATGAAAAATTGATGACTGTTTAACTTATTATTGATTTCGAACTGATTTTATGCTAGATCGCGTTTCGATCGTATTCCGATTGTGTAGATTTTGTTAACAATACATGATTTATGAATATTGTTGATATTCTTGAGAAATTGTGTGAAATGTATATTTATTGAGTATTGCTTATGAAAATTCTTTACTGAAACGGCCCTAGGATACTTAGACATAGAAACGGATATAGGAGGTTGGTATACCAGCTGGGTTTTACCTAGCAGTACTGCGCCGTTATTATTGTGTGATTGTTGTTGCGGGGCAATCTCGGACAATCACACCGATTTAGTGATCGTTGTTGCGGGGCAATCTCGGACGATCACAATGATACTAGCGATTGTTGTTGCGGGGCAATCTCGGACAATCGCGATGATATTAGTGATTGTTGTTGCGGGGCAATCTCGGACAATCACGTGAACCCATATTCCAGTCCTAGAATGTTTAGTATTCTAGTGGCCAGAAATGAGTTGAATTGAAACTGAATTGAATGATTTAATGGATCGAATTCATACGTTGAATTTCAAGTGATTAAAATTGTTTAAATGCTTTGATTTTGACATTAATTGTTTTGGAACTTGATTTAGAAATGAAATTCATAGTGTAGTTTATTGTCTCTTTAAAGAATAATTATATTGTAATTTATTTAATTGAGTTTTAGTACACCCACTAAGCTTTATGCTTAGCGCGTTAGTTTGTTTCTAACGCGTAGGTACCAGGAATCCGGAGGAAGCTAAGGACTGAAGGAAGAGTTGCAGACCGAATCACAGGATTGTACAGTTGGGTAGCTATATTTTTGTTATGTGTATATAGATTCGGAAAGCATGCATATACAGGGAATTTGTAAATATGTTTTGTAAAATGTTTTGTAATTAACTAGTTTATGATTTCTGTATTCTATTATCAAAATGATTGTAAATGTTTAAGTCTGATTTGTTATTATTTTATAAACTGATTGTGAAAGTCGCACTAAACGGCAGAGTGCGCAACTGATTGAAAGTGATAGAAGTGTTTGTGAAATGAGAATTGTTTTTGAATTGATTGTGTAAAAGCAGGTTTTTGGGAAGTCCGAAAAACAAACAGTACTCTGCCGGATTTTCGTAAAAAGTTTAAAATGTTTTATGGGCTCACAACGATTTTAAAATGTAAAATGAAGTTTTGAAAAGAGGTGAAAGTCCGAGTGGCGCTTCCCGGGTCGGTCCGGCCGGGTCGGGTCGGGGGGTGCTACACCAAAGCATGAATATTTTTGGATTGGAGAACTTCTGGTTCATAACTGCATAAGCCTCAATTGATTTGATTATCGTATAATATAATCCAGATGAGAAAGTACGAATCTTTTCCAAAATCAATTTTTGTCCTGAAACAACAGAAGTAATATAGAGATATTCTATATTATTTTCACTTATTGTTTCAATATGATATCCATTACAACGAATATCTTTAAAGCTAAGTAAATTTCTTTGGGAACTGCTTGAATATAAAGCATCATGGATATATATTTTTGTTCCATTTTCCAATAGAATTGTGGCTCTTCCAGAGCCTTCAATTAGGTCTGCAGGACCTGATATAGTATTCACCTCAGCTTTAAGTGATATCAAATTTGAGAAATACTTCTTATCACGAAGAATAATATGTGTTGTTGCACTATCAATCAAACATTTATCTTCTCCACTGGAAACAGATGGCCTATCCATATCCTTTATTTCATTAAACAAAAATATATATTAGTTATTAACGAAAACAGAGGCACAAAAGATACATCATACTTGATTGCAGAGAAAAAGAAAGGATAAAAACATAACAAAAACGCACACACAAAACAAATCGATGATTGACATATTTTAGTTGGTATGGACATCCCCATTACCAGCTACCCAAATATAGTATAAAAAGCAGTCATAATAAGACCCTAATTGGTGTGGCCAGAGCCACCATTTCCATTCTCATCTCCAAAAAAATCTGGAATATCAAGATGAGTAATATCTTCTGGATCTGAGAGATTCGCAAGATTTGCCTCAATTTTCTTTTTCTTTCCTATTATAGATGCTTGATATAGATCTACCAGATGTTTAGGCGTACGACAGGTACGCGACCAATGTCCGGGTACACCACATCTAAAACAAACATCTTTATTGCTTTTAGTGGTTTTGTCATCTGTAATTTTGTTTTTTCCTTTATCTTGCTTAGCCACATTGGCATTCCACTTCTGGGGCATATTATTGGTGTTACGATTCCATGAGGATTTGTAACTACCACGAGAACTATATCCACGACCACGAGAACCATACCATTGTCCGTGTCCTCGTCCATGACCCCGACCACGTCCATGGCTTTTATATCTATTGGCATTCACTTCAGGGAATGTTGATGAACCAGTTGGACGTAGTTCATGATTTTTCATTAGCAACTCATTATTTTGTTCAGCAACCAACAAACACGAGATTAGTTCTGAATATTTTTGGAATCGACGTTCTCTGTATTGCTGCTGCAGGAGCACATTCGAAGCATGAAAAGTAGAGAACGTCTTTTCTAACATATCATGCTCAGTCACTGTTTCACCACACAATTTTAGTTGTGAAGTGATCTTGAATAAAGCAGAATTATATTCAGTAACTGTTTTGAAATCTTGTAATCGTAGGTGGATCCAATCATATCTTGCTTTTGGGAGGAATACATCCCTTTGATGATCATATCGATCTTTTAAATTTTTCCACAATATTAATGGATCTTTCACTGTGAGAAATTGGACTTTTAGATTCTCATGTAGATGATGTCTAAGAAAGATTATGGCCTTGGCCTTATCCTGCAGGGATGTCTCATTTTCTTCCTTAACCGTGTCTTGCAAATTCATGGCTTGTAAATGCATTTCAGCATCCAGAATCCAGGAAAGGTAATTGTTTCCAGAAATATCTGGAGCAAAGAACTGCAGGTTCTTAAGATTTGACATTTTTCAGCAGATTTCTATTCATACAAAACAATAATAATAATTAGTTTTTAGTAAATATATCAAGAATAGTGCATAATAAGTATAAATCATATCTAATAATTAAATAGGCATATAAACGTAACATATATAGAAATAGCTATAGATAAGTAAATGTTGACTGGATCGTACATATGCAAATTTAATTAAAATAAAGAGTACTGAAGTAAAATGTATTAACAATAAATAAAATGCATAAATAGTATATATTGTTGGCATAACCAACTTTAAGATGCGTAATAAATAAATTGCATAAATAATAAATATGGTCGGCATAGCCAACTTGAGATGCATAACAATAAATAAATTGCATAAATATAAACGTGGTCGGCATAGCCGACTTGAAATGCATAACAATAAATAAATTACATAAATATAAATATGGTCGGCATAGCCAACTTGATATGCATAATAATAAATAAATTGCATAAATATAAACGTGGTCGGCATAGCCGACTTAAAATGCATTATATTTATATAAATTACATAAATATATATATATATAAACATTAAATTAAAAATAATAATAATAATATTATGTCCAAAACTTCTTATTGGATTAAAGTTTATAATATTTATAGTTTCTAGCTCTTTTATTTATTTTGTAATCTTCATGTTTCAATATAATAAATATAAGTAAAACTAAACTTATTTTCTGATGTGAAAGATCCAACAGAGTGGCAACACAGAGCATACTAATAAGCTAGTCGTGCTGATAACGTGTTATAATATAAGGTAATAGAATGATTTTATTATGATATAAAGTAATGAAGTAAGAGTGAATGAGAAAAGGATTTAACATACCAAAATCAAGAAATGAAATCACCACAAAAGAAGTTCTTAATTTAGAGAGATTTTGTTATTCATATTTCAACAAGAATTGACTCATATTTATAGTCATTCTTGCCTCACCTAATTCAATCCACTCAACCAATAAATCAATAAGTTATTGGTTGATAATCATGGTGGAATTCACTATTTACACCATGATCAATATGGTGGGTGAAATTTACTATTTACACCATGATCAATATGGTGGACATCCATCATTTACAACATCTATTTATATTTAACATCTCTTTCTTCAATTATTTGAATCATTACCATTTATTATCATAATACATACTCTCAGGCTCTAGGTTTGCTCCCTATAGATCACTAGTTTAAATCTTCACATGGTTAGATCATAAAGAATTTTCTTGTAAATCCCCTAATACCGATGTGTATGACATGTCTTTAATCGGACCGAAAAGATGGATTAGTCCGAAGTGTTCGTAAGCTGATTCGCGACATCATCTGACCGCCAAAAAATATATATATATATATATATATAATTATATATATAATGTTCTTTTTTTAATCAACTCACTACCCGCGTCACAAAATGTTTTCTTTTTTATCCCTATATTCACTTTCACTTTGGAGACTCAAGATCCAATGCAATTATAAAAGAAAAAGAAGAATATATTCACTTTCACCCTAAATATGCATGTAAAGCTTAATTTTATGACCTTAAAGAGAGGGAGAGGGAGAGGGAGAGGGAGAGGGAGCCCTTCTTTTTGGTCTTTTGACCAAGAAGTGGGGTGCAGCTGCTATGCTAATGCCCCAAGTACCCCCAACCCAACTAGCATCCAGCAACTTTCTTTATTCACACAATTTGCTTGACAATCACAAGCTCACGCGACGTCCACCACTCCTCCAAAAACTCCAATTTTCCAAACCAACATTCAACGTATACAATGTCCCTCTTCCTTTATTTATTGCAAAGACAGCGGAACATGTCACTTGTCTTACAACTTGTACTCTAATGTTTTCTTCTAGTGGGTTTTTTTCATATTAGTAAATTATATTGTCCAAATATTTATAATGTTGTACCTATCATATCATATAATATATTTATATGTAATAATTACAAATTATCTTAACGTATTATTTAGATAATAAAAAAAAATTAACAAATCTTTTACATAATGTAATATTCCTTTTTGTTCGTCTATTAAAGTCGGGCTTTATAATATGTTAGCACGTCATTTGAATAAGATGGCAAATATCGTGGACATACATTAGACGCCCCTATCATGTAATATGTGTATGAACAATAAATCAAGAGAAAAGGGGAAAGATAAAGAGTTTAAATTCGAGACCTCTTGGCTCTGATACCATACTATTAAACCTAAAAACTTAAATTGATAGTAAATGACATAACTTTAGTATTTAAGTTATAGATTGATGGATTTTATAATGCGTAAACAATGGCAAAATAATTTAGATTTTTACGGTTTTAATGCGAAAGGTCTTAATAGATGGAAACTAAAAATCAAGTAACACTTATGTTGATACCTTAGAATAATAATAATTATATTTAGGGTGTTGATTGCCACTAGAAAATAGGATTCCTGTACCCAATTTTTAAGCTATCAAAATTGAAAAAAATAATTTTTTCGATGAGCACCGAATTTAATGTCAATAATTACTACTTTAAGCACCTACTAATACTTATTAATATATCTAATTAATGTGTTGGTTTCTATGTTAAAATATAAACCCTAAACCTAATTCAATCAAATTCTTCAATGTACTTTCGGTACATGCTATTTTGAATTATAAAGTTTTATGTGTGCTTTTTGCTTGCAACCCCCTTTTTTTTTTTTTTTTAAGGGTACAATTACATAATTATCAATTGTCTGAACCTGACGAGATTAATAATTAAATATACAGCTCGGATATCTACTCCCATAACAGGAAACATCTACTCTCATAATAATGGGAGAAAACTATCTACACATACTAGTAAATGTACATAGCAAGACTTGAATATTCACCATTAAGGTGGAAAAGATGTGTACTAACTACTAAAACTGTGAGTGGTTGTGCTTTGCTTGCAAGCCTCGTCTACTCATTATTGAGATTATTCGTGTTTGGAAATGCAATAGGAGTTCTGATTAAACTCTTTGTCTTTGTCTTTCCACCCAAAAACATCTCAAATTATAATATATAATTATGTCTTTCAATGATAATGTTTTTATGCATTGAGAGTTTATATTCTTCGTATCTCATATACACTAATCATGTCTTTTTTTTTAATGGAGAAAATTTTGATATTTAAAATAGATTTACTGAGCTAGGGTGTATATAGGTTGATTAATGTAAACAGTAATTTGATTAATTTTTACTTTAAATTATCTTGTCCTTATTGATTGTTTTATATAATAATATATTTGTAATTAAATTTTTAAATAGAATATAGATATAGAAATAATATTTTTGGATATATATATATATATATCGTGAAAATTTATGCACCTCAAACTTCTTAGGTATATGATAAGTTAAATTTTAATCCATAAGATTTAAGACAATTGAGACGATTTAGTAGTACACTCTTCACACGCACACATTAAAGTAGTGGGTTCAGGTCATTGCCCTTCTTCAAATACTAAAATTATAATTTAAAAAAAAAGAAGAAGAAGATTTAAGATAAGAATGATGAAATGAGGTTGATTCCATGGTATACGTTTTTTTATATAAATTATGAGATGTTCTGAATTCAAATCATATTATTTTATCTTAAAATCCTAAAATACCAAAAAAAAAAAAATTTAAAAAAAATTAATAAGTATACAATTTGTTTGATGCATAAATATGAATATATGATAATGCTACCCAAATTTATCAAGTTTATGCAAAATTAGCAGCACAAAATCACACCAACACATTTCATTTTTTAGCTTCCAATATATGTATATTTTTTAATAGAATCATAGTACATATACATGTGTATATAAAATTTACTTATGTTGCGATAGATCAATATATAAATCCTATAAGAAAATATTATTTTCAATTGGTCGTGGGTCGAAGTTATATCTCCTCCTACATTTCTAAATTTATATTTTAAAAAATAAATAAATAAATACAACCAAAAGAAAAAAATTATTTCTATTGGTTGTGGGTCTGCATTTCCAAATTGTATTTAAAAAATAAAAAATTACAAACAATGCTTTAATATTTCTTACTTGCTCACTAAGGGATCCAACATAAACGTATTTAATTGCTGACCAAAAAGTATCCATCAGATTTTGGATACAGCACATACCCACTTTAAAGACTGAAAACAGCACAAATATTAGATTTATAAAATATCACCCAAGGTAGCATGATATCTCTGTGCACTCCGGAGCGCGGCGCAAGAGGGTTAAATACTAACATCTCCCCTATAATTTTAATTATTATTGGGTAAATAGAGAAATAGGTATTTATTCAAAAACCTTTGCTGAATTTTAATGTTGTTAAAGGTTTCGTTAAGTTAACTTTGTTTTGATAATAAAAAGATTGTTATGACCTTAAAAAGTTATTAAAATGTCTATTTTTATATCTCTAAAATTAACTTATTCATTTCTTTATGTAATTGTTGATGTTAAAAAATGGATCAAGTGATCAACAATAGTCAACTATATCATGTAAGAAGAAGATTAAGTGGTAAGTTGAATTGATAATCTCTTATTTTGGCTCTTAATGTCTGCGAGAAGGTTCTCGGCTAAGGTGGGAACCTTACGAGTATGAATTATCGGATAGATATATGAAAATAAAGAAAGATCGATGAGGAGTACCGGACTTAAGCCGACGATTAAACTCTGATGATCAAGTCAGTTTTGATATGATAAAGAAATCAATGAGATAATTTAAAGAGTTTTTAGGGTTGGTGAGTAATCATAAATAGCCTACCTTACTTTTCCTTTACTGAATGTATTTATAGCCATCTAACATTTCCTTTGTGCCATTCTATTTAGGGAACGTTCAGTTGTCTTGACAGACCTGGTCGGCTACTTACTTCCTTAAATGTGTAATATCTGCATTCTCGGAGCGTCTGATTAGGAATGTGACAGTATGAGTGGTTGAACGATAACATGCAGTGTCCGAGCATTAAATGTGTCTAACTTCTCTGCTGATAAGGTACAGGACCTGGTCAGGTCTGCTGCGAAAGTTGTCAGGTGCATTTATTGTGCAGCTTTATCTGAGAACACCAATATTGTATCATACTTTATGCTGACAGATAATCAATGTTTACCGAGAACTTTCATCTATTCTTGGCGGTGATAATCGCGAATGATGTTTAAAGTGGTCATTGATTAGCAAGAGACTTCTTTATAAATCAAACGACAGTGTATCGACTAAACGATAATGTGGCTCTTTATTGTACGAAAATTACCTCCAACAGTAATAACAATATTTATTTGTTTATTTCGTTATTGAAATCAGGTTTTCAACTGATTATTACTTAATTATATATATATATTTTTAATAAAAGATAAAAAATTATGGAGATAGAGATTGGTCCCTAATCTATACTAGTGGAGATTAATAGAGGATCTCCATCATGCAATAGAGATCTATCATTGGTTCCCACCTTGACGTGGATATTGCTGATGGATCTTTACTGCACTATGCATATCATTTTTCATCTCCATTACACAATGGAGATCCATTTAGGATCTCTATTGCGCCTACAAATCCGTGATGGATCTTAACCGTGCGATGAAGATCCGCAAGGGATTTCCATGCCACCAACCTCTACTATTGCAGATGCTAAAATCTACACTTGATGACTTGGCAGTCTGTTGTGATTAATTGAGGGGATGACGATCTGCAAATCAACAAAAAGAGTGTCGTGCTCTTGGGACACCTGAGTGGTGCCAGCCAAATAGCCTCCGATGCCCAAGTTTAATTGTGAATCTAAAAGGGAAAAGACAAGCGAGACGAAAGATACATGATTTTGAGTGTACGCCGTGCAGTATGTGAAGTATGTAGTGCAGTATGTGATATATATCGTGCGGTATTCTATTGGTTGTGTCGTCTGGTAACAAGCGATGTGCGTCAAGTGATCCTTAGTAACTCATTGATAACAATCGTGCAGATCGAGGCTATGTCGTGTATAGTTGATTATTTGGAGAACGTATCGTGTGCTTGAGTAATTGCTCAGAGTAATAAGTCTTTCGATATTAAGAAAATGCTTAGTGCCAGAGTGATAGTTTTGGTGTAAAAATACTTGCTCCCTGAAAATGAAGCCATGAGGCTGTATTATAGGTGTTTGGGGTATTCGTTGCATCCGTATCTCAATGGATGTCGTGCTCCGAGATATCAGAAATTTTTGACTAGGCAAGTTAGACTAAATCAACTAACTTAGTCAAGGGTTGACTGAGTCAGTTGCCTGGTGGTTGCTGGGGTCGAGCATTGAGCTGTCAACCGCTGGGTCGTTCATGGAGCTGTCGACCGCTGGGTCGTGCATTAACCCTGTAAAGAGTATTGTTAGGCCTGTCGAGCGTTGAGCTTGTTTTTTTATGGTTTTGGACTGTCTTTTAGGTCTAAATCTTTTGGGTTATTTTTGACCACTGCAATGTCACTGATCACATCACCATCAATTGGCCACCACCTTCAATTTTTTAGGTTTGATTTCAACAACAATAATTACCAACAATCAAACCTCCAATTCAGTGTAGATATAACCACAAAGAGAAGTAGGGGGAGAGAAAATGAAAGGAGAGAGGGGTAACAAAAAAGAAAAGGAAAAGTGATAAAACATATATATTACTTTTGTTTTTGACATATGGAATGCACACATTTTCCGTTACTACTTTATTAAAAATTTGATGGCTATTAAAATTACAATGATATTTTAGAATAAATAAATTTTATTTTAATTATCTAATAATAATTAAAAGTATAGGGTCGTTTTTGTATTTAACCCTAACACAAAAAAAAAAAAAAAAAAACCAAAACAAAACAAATCAGATTAGGAAAAACCTTAAACAGAAACACTCGACCGTTATAAAAGAGCGCGTGCAACTTGCCGGGTCAGATTCTCACGCTAATAACACGTCTCCGTTTAGTTCCCTAAATTCTGATTGTACGTTTCGCATTTAAATTAAATAAATATACAGCATCAATTATCTCCTTTTAATCTTTTTTTTTTATACGTATATAAAATTTTCATTTATTTTTGAAATACTATAAAGCAGAGGGAACCTAAATTGTTCAACAGTGAAATAAAAAGAAAAAAAAAAATAGAAGGAAAGAAAAAGCTTTACAGAGAACAAAGCCAAACAACAGAGAAAAGAAGGAATAATATATATAATATATATATATAATATATATATATATATATTATATTAGTAGATTTATTAGTCTCTTCAACTTCTATTTTACTCATTTGCATTTTTAGTGGTCTTCTCTCTCTCTTTCTCTCTCACTAAATTAATGTAGTTTTAATTTGAGAAAGTGTTGATTAATACAGCAAGTGAATTTTCTGATTACATTTTGAGATATTCTTCAACGTTTCCTTTTTTGAGTCGCTATGATTTTGTTTCAGAGACTCTCACATTTTCCTCTTTTTTGTGTGTTTATTATTGTGGGCAAGTGAATTTCTGTGTGATACTGTTCTACTGTTTTTTTGGTTCTTTTCTCACTCTTTAACACTATCTCAGATTCTCTGAAACAACGAGTTTTGGTTCTAGAATATTAATATTGTTTTGGGGTTAGTACTTTCAGAGTCTCTAGTTACTGATTAATTATTGTGTGGAGTTTGAATTCTTCCAAGTTTTTATTTTTTGTTGGTTGCTGGGAACCTTTAAAGAAAATAAAAAGGTCCCATGACTCAATAGCCTATTAACATCATTCTGTAAATTGTTGGGTTACTTTATGTTTTGATTTCATGTCATTTAAATTTTTAGTGATTGTTTTGTTGCAGAAATTTGAAGGGAGAAACTATACAGAGAGAGATAAGTCGGGATTGTTACAGGCATTTTCATACACATACTGTGAGTTGGAAGTTTTAAATTATCTTACTTGTAAATATCAGATATCATCAGACATTGTATGCTATATGTATTTAAGTTTTCTTTTAATGGTTTTAGGTGAAGGAGAAAAATTTACATAATGTTCACAGGAAGGCCTTGACGGTAACTCCCCTCAAATGGGTTCGACAGGTGAGCCGATAATGGAATTTTTTTTCCTTTTTTGTTCTTTTAGATGTCTTTATGATTTCTGGGTGCTTGCTACATATAATTCATATAAGCTTCTGTATGACTCCTTATCAGAAAGGTGGTCCAAAGAAGGACATTTTTAGTCCTGTTTTGACTCGGGGCATTGGATTACCATATCACTTTAATTATCAAAGTGGACATTTGGCATCGGGTGTTGTTCCTGTGAAAAACAATACCTGTCAGTAGCAATGATAGGGTTTCAGGATCGGATATGGACATATCGCCTGATTCCGATGATGAGGACTATGGTGGGCAGATCTCAGTCAAGTCATCAAAAGATGACAAGAATTCCAGTGGAGCAGCTCCTACATACACTTCAGATAGTTATTCTTCAAGTAGTACTTCGTGGTCATCGAACATTGAAATGACAGCCAAAAAGGTGTTTATTCTCCACTGTGATGCAAAAATACTTCTGTACTGATGAATGGATGCTGTAACTGTGAGATAGCATCTTGGTGAAAGCAAATATTCGAATTTAATCTAGTTTAAGGCTTAATTTTACTTTTATTCTATAATTTTCTCAATTTCGAAGTGTTGTGTTTTGCATTATCTTGAAATTTATGGTAAAGAATGAGAGGCTTCGGTAAAAGAAAATATAACTTGACTGGAGTTGAAGTGACTTTGTCCCATTTTTGCATTGATGTATTTTACCTATTGCCATGATGCAGGAAAAGCCAGCTACAAGTTGCATAATTGGTTGTAGTGCTCCCCATGCTTATAACAGAGAAATTAATTATTGATTTTTTATAATAATGTTTGACTGAAAAATGTAAAGCTTATAAGCTTGGTTGAACAAACCCCTCCTGGAAATATGTCTCGGCGAATGTTATAGGGAAGCTAAGCGTTAGTGTTAGTGTATATTTAGTGCTTCTGAAAGATGAGAGGAAAATAAAGACCCCTGGAATATGTGTGTGCGTGTATAAGATCCCATAGAACTTCTTGTACAGATAATATACTTGAATCAGTCAGTGGAGTATAGGTAGATTCACAACCAAAAGATAATCTTACTAAACTGTTTAACCTCAGAAATGTTTACTAGACGGAAGAAGTAATGAATTGGCTCGATTTTATGTTGTAAAAAAGACTGATTTGTTAGGCTTATTTAACTTCTATCATTGTGCTTGTAGGTTATGAACTAGTTTATCCTTTTCAGTATTCCACATCCATATCATAGTATTCACTTTTGCATATTCTGTTGCCCAAACTACGTAGTGTATTTAACTCTCTTCAGAACATTAAACTAGAATAACTTGATTTTTTTTTTTCTGTTGAAGTCTGAATATAATCATACTGTTGTACTATAATTTGTATGTCCCCATACCTCTCTAAGCTGGATAAGTGCATGCAGGAATACTGTGACAGACTACTGCAGAATCAGAAGCTTTCTTATACTGATATTCCCAGTGCACCTCCCTTTGTTGGTTGTGGTTCAAAAATAAAACAAGTTGTTGAGCAAAGTTCAGCTGTCAGGGCTCAAGATACACCTTGCCTTGCAAAGTCAAGTAGTTCTGCAACCACCAATAATCCAAATGCAACAAGTAATGTTCAGTCTGGTACCTCAATTCAGGATAGCACTGGGTATAAGAATCCTGACATATTTATCAGGTGGTGTGTATGAGTGCGTGTGTGTACATGTGTAATCGCTTGATGTCTTTGTTTCTTGACAAGAGTACTGTGATCTAACTATCGAGCATTTCAGGAATGCAGCTGGCATAGAAGTTGACGCATCTACAAGTTCCTTACCAGCTCGCCTCCCAACTTTTCATGCAAGGTTGGTTAGCTTGCTAAATTAGTAACAGGGACATTGTTAGCCCTCGGTTATTAATGCTCTTGGTGGTCCTTTGCTCCCTTTAAGTCAGATATGCTAATAGTTATCATCTGAGGAATCTAATTTCTTTCTTATGTTGTTTGACTGGATTCAGTGGGCTAGGGCCATGGTGTGCTGTGATATCTTATGATGCTTGTGTTCGTCTGTTGTCTCCACTCATGGGCAAAGGGTTTGTGAGGGAAGAAGCTCCCTATTTCTTGAATAATGAGTGTGAACTGTTTGCGAAATGCATTTGGGTAAGTGCAAGTTTTTAGTCTTTTGGTCTCTATATCTGGTTAATGTATGATAAGTTGTACCAAAGGAGCATGAAAAATATAGACTAGGGTTTATGGGAACGAAAACTAAGATAGTTGTTCAACTTCTGATAATTTGATCCCTTTGCTGGTGGAAGAATCTTGGATATATCATGGACCTTATTACTCTAGATATGCAGTGAGAACTAATTATTGCAAAAAGATGGACGCAATTACTGTATTGATCCAAGGGTATCATTGGTGATAGGACTTTCCGACGGATTTCCTCTCCTCCTAACTACATAAGAGGTAGTTGTCTATGTTATAATTTCTTTACCAGAAAAGGGTTTGAGAGCAATTTCACTTCTTGTGAATAGTAATGAAATGGACTAATATTTGGATGTGTTGAGTCAAGCTTGTTGTGCAAGTAAGGCTCTGTATTCCATAAGGAGATGTGGGAAGTGAAACAACATTATAGACTTAATATATGGTGAAACAAAATTGGAGGAACTGTACACTTTTCAATTATTATTGAACTTTATTGTTCTTATGTGGGCAAATTCTGGTACCATTTAGTGGTAATGATTCGTTGAATATAAGTTTGTGTTTTGGCTTGAAATGCCTGTTTGTAATTTGACGTTTTTCTTAACTTATGAAGTTTACAGCAAGTATTATTACAATCTGAAGAAGAACTATTAGCAAAGCAGACTGCAGAGATGGTGAGTGAAGGAGCAGTTCTGAATCGAAGAAGACTTATGGCAAAATGAAAGTGCAAGGTACTTCCATTCCTTTCATTTCAATATAATGCCATGTGTTTTTTCATATTCAAGGCTTTTAGAATCTGTCTAAGACTCTGGTCACTGCACAGGTGCGTAAAGTGAAAATGGGTTTAGAAACCCCCTCCTGGTTGCAATTTGTCATCCTTAAAGCCATCAATGGTAAAAGTAAAATCAGTTCGTCGACATTTTTCCAATCTGAATTCAATGCTGAACTCTGGGTGGGAAGCAATACGGAGAGTTCCTGTAACTCCTCATCCTCCTGCAAATGGTTCATTTTCACAACAAAGTTTGGCATATGTGCATGCAAGTGCCCAGTATATAAAGAGGTTTCCAAGCTCTGCAGAAATGGAATAACTACTTTGCGCAAAAGTTCATCTGCATATGAAGTAGTGCAAGGTATGCAAATTCTCTTTATAAAAATTGCAAGAAATTTGCAACTCAGTATTTTAAATTATAAGATACTATTGCCGTTCTAAGTATCCTGCTTGTCAGCATAAAACAATCTGGCATCTATTATTTTGTGTGAGCTGCTATTGCCGTTCTAAGTATCCTGCTTGTCAGCATTTTGATGGGTCAGTAGTTGAATATTGGTATTATGCTTCAATATTTATTTAGAATGACAAGGTTGGGAAGTCAGTAGTAGAGGCAACCTGTAAAGAAACAGAATGTAGACATCTTGAAATTTCGAATCATCCTCATAGGTTTTTCTCTCCAGTTTTTGCCATTCAACTATATAGGCTTGTAGAAAAGCTCTAAAAGTCCAGATTGATCACATAAATATGCAGTAGTAGTAGTTACTTTTCAAGTTTATTATCGTCATGATGCTACAAGTGGTTGATTTTACCTTCTTTATGTGTTACCTAACTTAAGGTGCTGATCTATCTTTGTCAGAAACATATTCTTGCTTGTTGAGAGTAAAAAGTATGTCGGAAGAGGATGTCGTACGGATGCAACCAGGATCTGGTGAAACCCATGTGTTGTATGTATCTTTATTTATGTTGTTTTCTGTCTTGTTGTTTCTTTGTATGTTAAAGGTGGTTGATTACTTTTATGGCTTAACGCAACACAGCTTTCCAGATAGTGTTGGTGATGATTTGATTGTTGAAGTTCAAGGTTCCAAGGGAAAATGTTATGGCCGTGTCCTTGCTCAAGTGGCTGCATTTGCGGAAGACCCAGTAAGTTATCAGGATGGCTTATTGTCTGTGAGAGTTAGGATAGTAAATAGTTGCTTCTGAATGTTTAATGATCTGTTGAATGCAGAGTGACAAGCTTAGATGGTGGCCTATATATCATGAGCCAGAGCATGAACTCGTTGGCAGGATACAACTGTACATAAACTATTCAACTACTCAAGTTGACACTAATCTTAAGGTACATGAATATTATCCTCAGATAATTTTGAAGCTTATTGTTCGATGAGGCTGCTTTATACTCTTTTTATTCGGATGAAAGTTGTACACGAGCACTAGTGAGAACGAGGATATAGCTAGTTCATAACTTCATGCACTCTCTGTCTGGTGTGGCTGTGTCTCAGAAACTGTGGCATATGACTTGGTGTTAGAAGTTGCAATGAAAGCTCAAAATTTTCAGCAAAGAAATTTGCTGCTAAAAGGCCCATGGAAGTGGTTATTGGATAACTTCGCATCTTACTATGGAGTATCGGATGCATACACCAATTTAAGGTACTGTGATGAGGTAGAGTGGGAATTATTCTATGTAGAACCATTCATGGGGATTTTAATTTCAATCACATTGTATAATTTTTATACTACCTGCAGATACCTGTCTTATGTTATGGATGTGGCTACACCCACCAGAGATTGTGTTGCATTAGTATACGATTTGCTTTTACCTGTGCTAATGAAGGGAAACAGCAAGAGTGTGTTAAGTCATCAAGAGGTATAAGTTAATTTTTAAAGATATTCTTTATTCAAAAGTTTGCAGCATTTATTTTACTGGTTGTGCAGCGTGTGCGTTTACCTGAAGTTGGAGTTTGTTTTGTTAAACAGGAATGACCACTTACTATGCTTCTTCTTTTGTGTTTGATTTTAATTTTTATTTTGATATATTTTCAGTAATTGCCACATTATTTTAATTGATGTAACATTAAGTCCGTACTTTGAGTCATCAATGCCATTAGTAGAAACATAAACAAATAAATGGTAGAGAATGCAGTCTCTACATATAATTTATATCTTTAGAACTTAGCATTTTGATTCTGTTAGTGGCTTGTTAAATGTCAACCAGAATCGCATCCTTGGGGAAATCGATGATCAAGTGCAGCATATTCTAGCTTTAGTCTTTGAAAATTACAAATCACTGGATGAATTAACGGCATCAGGCTTAATGGATGTTTTTGGGCCTGCCACTGGACTGGCACCCCCTGCTTTGGCACCTGCTGTCAAGCTCTATATTCTTCTGCATGATATATTAAGTCCCGAGGCACAGTTGAAGTTTACCAGATACTTTCAGGTATTAGAAATTAATTTCTTTATGGTTGTGGGATCTGTTCATTTTTACAACTCTTCTTACAAAGTGCACATTGCAATACAGGCTGCTGTGAAGAAGAGATCAAGAAGGCACTTGGCAGAAACAGATGAATTTGTTTCGAGCAATAATGAAGGCACATTGATGGATCCTTTGACTCTTTCAACAGCTTATCAGAAGATGAAATCTTTGATCTCAAGTGTTAGAAATGAAATTTGCACTGACATAGAGATCCATAATCAACATGTGCTCCCCAGGTATATAGTAATTCCCTTTTTCCTTATTATGCAGTGCGTGTTATAATTTATATGACTATCTTTTTACCATGTCTCATTTCTGGAGTCCACCCATTCTTTTATCCATTTCCCTCTTCTTGGATCATTAGAGATTTGATGACGATCTTGTTTTTAAGGTTACTCAAACAATGTAAAACACCTGCTTTGCTGTTGAAGCCTGACTTGAGAACTATGTTCTTTTTTTTTTTTTTATTTTTATTTTTATGCTGTATTTATGAGACTTCTGCACTTTCTGCCAGTCGTCTGTTGCTTTGGTTACGATTACTTATATGCTTCCATAGAAATTCTGCATGTCCCTTGTTCTCAGTGGTATAATGTTTTGGGTAATAATTAATGAAACCTCCACATTCTTACTAAAACATTATTTCATGTCTTGAAGATGTTTAAGAGAAGATGAGTAGGCTGAATATTCCGGTTAAAAAGGTTGAGGACAAATCACTTTTAGCAGATTTGTGCAATTCTTTTCAAGTAATAATTTTAATCAGCATTTTCTATTTTTGTTTCAATGCAGCTTTTTGGACCTTCCTAATCTTTCCGCATGCATATATAATGTGGAGCTTTGCAACAGATTGCGGGGTTTCCTTGTTGCTTGTCCTCCTTCTGGACCCTCACCTCCTGTTGCAGAACTTGTGATTGCAACAGTGGACTTTCAAAGAGATCTCTGTAGCTGGAATATCACGTAATTTTTTTTCAATATCCACTCCATATTCAATATTTTTTGGTCTATTACTCTTTATTCTCTAATGATTTTAATATATTTCACAGGCCTGTCAAAGGTGGAGTGGATGCAAAAGAGTTGTTTCACTCATATATAACCCGCTGGATTCAAGATAAGCGTCTTGCTTTACTTGAATCCTGCAAACTAGAAAAGGTATGATTTATTGCGTAGTAATGTAGAATATTCAACTCTTATAATAATGTTTTGGTACCTCTCATGGTTCAGATTTTCCCTTTGAATGCTGGAAAGTATTTTTTCTTCATTGATTTATTTTATAAAAAGATAACAATTATTTTATTGGTGATTATTAATCATGATCTATTCTTTGTTGTTAATTGATTTCATAAAATTTTATCTGCAATTTGTATATGTTAGTTGGTTACTGGTTTACTTGAATGAATAGTTTGGTAGTGCAATAACTCAGTTCAGATATATCACTAACACATTCACACACAAGCGCACTATTATTTAATAAACTAACACAAAACATCAAGAGAGGAAATTCAGTAAAAGATCTTGCTCCATATGACATCATATCTTCTGGTGATGATCAATGAGAAACTGATTACTTTCAGGTGAAGTGGTCTGGTGTTAGAACGAAGCACTCAGCGGCTCCTTTCATTGATGAGATGCATAATCGGCTGAAAGAGATGCTGAATGAATATGAAATCATCATTAGGCACTGGCCAGAATATGCTACTGTTCTGGAGAATGTATGTTCAAATATGAGTTTTGTTTCTTAATGCAATGGTTTATGTTATTAGTATTATGGTAATCCTTGCTTAAGTTCTGGTTAGTTAATGATGGGGATATTGGGTGATATTACACTGGTAATTTAAAGATCAACCAGAAGCCTTCAAATTTGAATTTTTATACCTGGATTATAGATCAATGAAGTTGTGGGTGTCCTTCTGTTTTGTTTCACTCTATGGTTACAAATTGCTCGAACTTATGAGTTCCTTGGTGTGTCTGTTAAAAGGCTGTTGCGGATGTTGAAAGGGCAACTGTTGAAGCTTTGGATAAGCAGTATGCTGATGTTTTATCACCACTGAAGGACAATCTCACTTCGAAGATATTGGGCCTCAAATATGTTCAGAAAATTGCCAAAGGAACTGTAAATGCTTACTTTGTCCCAGATGAGGTGAAGTTTGGATCTTAGTTTGCATATGTGTTTAAGAATTGGTGTTTATATCTTTATGGAGAATCACACTATCAAATTGTTTTTCAGTTGGGGATTCTTTTAAATTCCATGAAAAGGATGTTGGACGTGCTGTGGCCCCAAATAGAAAGCCAATTTAAGTCGTGGTCTTCTTGGATTACTGAAGGTAGAAATACAGTCTCAGGGGAGCATCTCAGCGAAATAACAGTTATGATGAGAGCCAAATTCAGAAATTATTTGCTAGCAGTGGTCGAGAAACTTGTGGAGAATGTGAGTATCCTTGTCAATGTAATAACTGCATCAGATATTTCATGGAGGATTTTGTATTATGTTGCTAATATATTGGTTGGCATCATATTTTTTTTTTAATTAATTTTTTAGACAAGGATGCAAAGTACAACAAAATTAAAGAAAATAATTCAAGACTCAAAAGAAACCTGTGTAGAATCAGATGTACAAAGTAGAATGCAACCTTTGAAGGAACTGTTGATTAAGGCGGTGGATCACCTCCATACAGTTGTTGAACCAAATGTGTTTGTTCTCATTTGCCGATTTTTTGGGACCAGATGGGACAGGTACATTTACACCTCAAGAATGTATAAAGACAGACTTCCTCCATGATCATGGATCTTAATGTGATATCATGTTTGTTTCCTTTTTTGTACAGGATGTACTACATTTTCTGGAAAGTAGGAGAGAGAACAGCTCCTCCTGGTATAAGAGCTCAAGAATTGCAGTTTCTGTAAGTTGCACTTTATCCTTTGAGATTCAAATCAACAATGTATCCTTTTCTCGTACAAAGCTATTTACAAATTCTTAAGTTACAGTTAAAAGATGTAGAATTTTGTACTTCCGTTTTGATTTTGACCCATGAAAACTTTTTATTAAATATTAAAACAAAATTGACGTTACAAACCCTGCAAAAGTTAAATGTCGTCCAAAATTTTAACACAATTTGGGAAAAATTCCATTGATGAGGATGGGGATTAAATGTGCTGTTTATTTGTAAGATATTTAAGGTGTGTGGTAGGATCATGTGTAGGTAAACAATAATCAATGCATCCTGTGTAGTTCTTGATCTCTACACTCCTGGAAACTGATAAAATGTGTACAAGTTTACCGTAAGGCATGCAAATTATAACCAAACCTATGGGTTACACCTAAGCAGGCAAATTCAACCTAGCATACGGAACACACTTATCATAGATATTTAATCTTCTAAACTTGTTCTGCTGTTACCTTCTGTCTTTATCATTGCATCAAATTTGCAGATTTTGGATGAAATATTCGCGTCACAGATGCAGCAATTGCTTGGCAATGCACTGCAAGAGAGAGACTTGGAACCACCAAGGTCTATAAAGGAAGTCTGTTCAATGCTCTGTAAGGATTCTGTAAATTACAAGGATAATAACTATTACTATTAGATTCTTTATCTATGTATATATGAAAAGGAGGTGCCAATTTTGACATTATCACATTTAATAGGGGATGAGAAATAGCAGAAATCAAAGAGATTACATACACAAGTTTTACGTAGGTGTTTTTTGGGATGTAAAGTTTTACCGTGTTTCATTATGGTTTTCATCAATTTTGTTTAGGTCTCCCACCATGGCCTCGATGGTGGATGTCATTTATATTTATATTCCTTTCTTATCAGAGAAATATAGAATTTCAAGAAAATAATAGTACGAAAAGTGTATTGTAACCTTCTTTTCATTCTGCTTGATATGTGAAATACTTGATTCAATGAATTATGCTTTCCTCATTTTTTTTTTCTCTGCAGTAATCTTGAGAGTTTATTTTTTTACTTTATAATTTCATTTCTTTCCTTCTAACATAAGTAGAGTTACACTTATGTGAAGCATCTAATGTCCCTACAAGGACATGCCTTCTCATATTTTGATCTTTAGTTTGAAATGAAAACTAAGAGCTACTATATTTTTATGTTGAGACATTCAATTTTGATTTGATAGATTTATCTTTGCATAAATCGATTCCATCACCTCTTTAGAGATCTATCTTTCTTCTCCTGAATGATTGTTGATTTATTCAGCTTGACTGCTTTGAAATACTTGAATACATTACTCTGAATTTGGAGCATGAAAGCAGAAAAGCTTCTTCATTATGTTGAGGCAACAACATTTCTTCCATGAATTCTGATTATAACCTTGACACAAATCAATGACATAGATATGTGCTTTAGCTGGCTGAGCATCCTAGAAAGTTTGATGCTTTCAAAAAATGATAGTTCTTTAAGTTCTTATTTTTATGTGTTTTGCCATCTTATTTTTTACATGTTCAATTTTTCTGGTAATGAGAAACTGTGAGATGTATTGAAAATTCAATTTGGTTAATTCTTTTAAT
Source organism: Xanthoceras sorbifolium (assembly GCA_003430845.1). Classification (NCBI taxonomy): domain Eukaryota; kingdom Viridiplantae; phylum Streptophyta; class Magnoliopsida; order Sapindales; family Sapindaceae; genus Xanthoceras; species Xanthoceras sorbifolium. The sequence continues at coordinate 95,244 of QUWJ01000464.1, forward strand.
ATTTCATCTTTTGATACTCAAAAATCTTCAGATCTTTCTTTGTATATCAAGTTCTAATTTATAAGATGCAACTTTATTGATCAAGAAGGGTATAACATCCCAGATTGGAGGTTAGGTGATTTGAATTCTTGAATAGTTTTTTTTTTTTTTTTTTTGATATACTACTTGCGGTGCGACGATTCGAACTTGAGATATTGTCAGATTGAATGACCGACTTTTACCATCAAGCCACATTGGGTGATGGTTCATGAAGCCTTAATTAGAGTTTCAAAAACGATGTTATTATTGTCAAAATATATAAATTTTAGTACTCTCATGTGTCTATGGGCTGCATCATCAGTAAGCATATGGGATCTTTGTAATCAGATATGCCAACTCAGTGAAGATATGTATGATGAGGGGATGGAATATGAAGTGGGTAGGTGGTAGGCCACGTTCTTCTTTTCCATATGATGCTTCAAATGCTAATAATTTTCATGAATGAAGATATATATTGGTTGAGGATGGAGACAATTGCAATCAAATATGTTTGTGAAAATACCCCATATGATATACCACAACAGAATAATCCATACGCCAAAAACATGCAAAAATGTTTCGCTTCAAAAAGTATCCAACCTCTTTCCAGGAAACTTCAATCTGTACTGAGACCAAATCAAACCACACCACTAGATAGATTTGCAGGCAACCTGGTCCATCAATTTTTCCACAATATAAAATTGTGGAGGGTGGAGGGTGGTCCTACAATGGAGCAAATTATTAATGGAAAAAAGGTACACATGCTGCAATAACGCATCAACATGGTATTATTGTATAACATCAAATATTTAATTTTGTTATTATAAAGTTAATATTGTTAATGGGTTTCGTATCATATGATTTGTCACACAACAATAATGAAAAAAAGGAATCTGTGTCGAGTAATGTTTGGTGGTTGTGAGTGATAAAATAGCAAGAAGGATGCTATGAGCGCCACCCATGGATAGCTCTTTTTAAGGCTTTAAGCGAGGAATTGATGTTGGTCGGCCATGTTCCTATTCCAAACGTGCGGTTCTTGGACAATTCCATGTCATCACCAACATTTTTCTGAAGAAAATGATTTTCAGTTTCAAAAAAAGTGTGCATGTATTTATATACATAATATAATATATATATTAAGGATTTATATGTAAGAGTTTCTCTGAGTAGAGTTTTTAGAAGTAGAAGAGTTTTAAAGAAAAACCATTACGCTGTTACCGTTTGATTGTCAATTGAAAAAACTTTTTAAAATAATAGGATTACCAAAATGGATATGATTTTAAGTTAAAGGACATTATAAAATTAATAAGCTTTAATATGGTTATACTATATATTTTAATGTTTTTAAAAGTTCAAAAAGTTTTATTTGGAAAAATTCAAAATTTGAACTTTTCCGAATAGACATAAAATAACTTTTTTTAATCGACCAAAAGCTCTACTGGGTGGTAACCAAATGATAAAAAAAATAAAATAAAAGAGGTTTTGGAAGCTAAAAAAAATAAATTTTTTTAACAGTAGAGAAACTCTTCCAAACATATACTGAGAGTCCTTTATATGATGTTCTATATGCATTACGACTCAATTTATAGTGAAATAAAGTTATTTCAATTTCTTATTTCAAACTACTTGTGCAAAAGTGCTAAAACCCACATTTAAGAACCTTAAATTAATTAATAATATATATCATTCAAAATGTAATCTCTTATTTTAATTATTTGATCCTTGCGTTGCGTGGCATATCCCATAACACCCAATAAAAGAATAATGTCATGGAATTGGCATCTAACTTGTATGTCCCTTCTTGAGAACAATTTCAAACCACAATATGTATTTCTTCTTCTTCTTCTTTAAATATTTCTAACTTTAAATTTTCTTGATTCTCATCGGGATAAAAAGTTTCAAAAATTAGACTACTTTTATCGAATGTCTCTTTCTCTTTAAAGAGATATTAGAATTTATGCTTTTTTTTTTTTCCATTCACTTGAATATCTTCTGTTTTCTCAATTTTATCCGAATCCTCCTTTTCTTCCAAAAAAAGGGAAAGGATAAGAATCTTCTTCGGTGAATAATTACATATTATTTTTTAAACATCAATAAAAGAATAAATAATACTGAATCTACTGAGGTTTGTTGAATTATATTTAGAATTAAAGTTTACAGAAACTCAAATTGAACTCCCATAACGTTAAGTTTGACCGTTAAAAAGTAGGTTCAAGTCTCCCCTGATTTGTGATCTATGGTGAATCTATTATAGATTTCTCCTTCTTCTTTTAGTTTTTTTTTTTAATCGTTAATCATACTTTTTATTGGTCAAATTTAATATTAGAAAAATTCAACGTAGTTTTTTAAAATTTTAATTTATAGTGTAATTCAACATACCTCAAATAGGTTCATTATTATTTTTTTACAGTTAAAATCAATTCCAAAAATAATTACGTTCTTATTAGATTTGTTTTTTTTTAAATCGATAAATACTTGCTTTTATTTTTGTTATTTGATTGGGCACATGTTGGGGAAGTTTTGCCTCATAAAAAAATAATAATGCTTTAAGACATAGGAGTAAGTGAGACTAATTTATGTCTTTCCAAGAATAATTCATAATTATTTTTATTGTTTAAATATTTTAAACCAGTTTTTAAAAGGGGGGTAGAGAGAGAGAAAATCAGAGAGAAAGTTTTAGAGATTTAGAAGAGAGTTAAAATCGTTGAGAGAAAAAGAAGAGAGAAAAAATTAGAATTTAGAGAGAGAAAACTATGGGTGAAGAACAAAACTCAATTTCGATCCCCTACAATTTTACACACTGAATTTTACAAGTTTAATTTTACATATTGAGTTATGTTGAGTAACATAAAATTAATTTCACACTCTGAGTTTTATAAACTCAATTTTACATGCAAGTTATAAATAAAATTTTACACACTACTGTAAATTTTTTAGAAATTAAAACGAACGAATTCATCAATTTCTCTCCCTAACTTTTAACTGTCTTTCTCTTTTAATTCACACAGCAACTCTCTCTCTCTCCTCTCTCTTTAATTTCAAATTTTATTTCACTTCCAATTTTCGAAGTAACTTTTTCTTTCTATCTTCTAATTTTTCTCTTTCGATTATCTCCGTAATTTTCTCTTTCTAACTTCTAAAGCATTTTTCATCAATATACTATTCACTCATTCTATAAATAATAAATAATCACATACCATAATAAAATTAAAATGTGTGGGGTGAAAATATAGAAAAATATAGATAGAGACTTTGGGGCTAATGTTAATTCAGGGTTGTGTTTGTATTTAAAATTGTGTAAAATATACATATCTGATTGATGTTACTGGTTCAACACATAATTGATTGGTTGAAGAGTCAAAGTCTACATTACAAGATGATTTTCACATAAAAGTAACGTATTTCGACCTTAGTTTAACGCAACGTGCAATATTTTTCTCGTGTAATGTCCGAAAATGATTCCATCATTTTCACAACTCCACCTTTGTTGTAAAATAAGAACCAACCATGATAAGACATAAGATGAATCACAAGTCACAAGCAAATTCGATTCATAATTTTGGTTTCATTTTAATCTTAAACATAACTTACAACAAACAACAAACTAAATTAAAATTTAACATTAATGAATTTTATTGTCTAATTTTAAATTTTTCATCATCATCATCATCGTGATCATCGTGATCGTGATTAGAAGTCCTTGAGCAGTTTCCTGACCTGTTCGAGGGTTACAAAGAGGACAACAGTGAAAGGTCCTTGTCTCGAAATTGTTGGAATAAAACCCTTGTACAGAGCCATCGGTCCCTCTGCGCGGACCGTCTTCAGGGCACAATCTAGTGCCCCTGTGTACGGCGGCGCAGCCCCTGGCTCCACCTTCATGTTCATCACTCGAGTCTTTATTACATCCACCGGGTTTGATGCCACCGCCGCCACGAACCCCGCCGCAAAGCTCGCCGTCACGTGGGTCCCCAGCCCGTCACGCATCAAACCTTTTTCCAAGATGGTTTCTTTGATCTGATCGTAGGATGCCAGCTGCGACGCCGTCACCAACATGGCGCGGTTCACCGTAAGCGAAGAGCCGCGCCACAAGCTAGTAACGCCTTCTTGTTTGGCCATCCTCGTGATGGCGTCGACCACACTCTTGTAATTCCGACGCTGCGCCACAGGGAGCCTACCGTCGGCCTGCATACGGACCATTGCCACGTCAGCAGGGTTCCCGACCGCAGCACCGATCCCTCCGGCGATAAGTCCGGCGGCGATCTTGCGTGTCAGCGTTATATTCCGGGTTTGTGGGTCAGTCCATTTCTGTTTGAGGATTTCATATAGACCCATCCGGGTAGTGGAATACAAAGTCTGGCGGAGGACGGTTGCCGAGACACCGGAGAAAAGAGCCGCCACGCCTTCTTGCTGGAAGATACGGACACCGACAGTGACGGGACCCACACGGGGAGGGGGTGGGTGGTGGATTGTGGTGGTAGTACTGTTTTGGAAGGCGAGAGCCGGACGGAGAGAGTGGATGGGAGCGTTGTTCTCACCTTGGAGCTGCATTCGGACCTTGATCAGATCGAGCGGGTGCGTCGAACACCCAGCTACAATTGAAGCTATGCCTCCTTCCACGAAACCTTTGACACCCATTTCTCAAACCAATAGGAGAAAAAGCAATTAAAAAAAAAAAAAAAATTAGAGAGAGAGAGATTGAAAAAATTGTGTTGGATCACCAGTTGGAGTTGGAGGACATCTCACTGGAGATCAGGAGATGAGAGTGGAGGACGAAAGCGATGGAGGAAGAGTGAGGGACGATGGCTCTATGAGACATATATGTTATATGATCTATGCGATGCTTCGAAGGAAAAAACAATGGTGGTTTGTCAACAGAGATGTCCAGAGAATTTATAGATGGACGTCGTGGTGTGAAGGGAAAGCATATGGTAGATAGCGACTATTTGTATGAAACGGCGACGGATCTTGTTTTCAATTACGCGGTTTGTGCAGCGGCATGTGGGGTCTTGTTTTATTTTTTCTATTGTTTTCAAAGTCGCTGGGCCAACTAGGAGAGGATTGGTCCAATTACGTTTGAGAGATACTTCCGTTTTCACCATGTGCAATCAATTGCAAGGGGTTGGTTTGTTTACGAGTCTTGTCACTTTTTGGTTAAGAGCAAATTAAGGCCTTTTCTATTATTCTAATGGCTTTTAAATGCTTCATTTTTGGGTTAATTACACAAACATTCTTGAGTTTAGATAAAATTGTAAGCCTATTTAACTTTTCCTTTAATTTTACATAAAAATCCCTTTAAGTAGAATTCCACTAATCGTTAACTAATTATTGACTTATTGAAGTAAGGGCAAAAATGCCCTTTTTGCATAGCAATATAATTAAAATAATAATAAAAATTAAAAAAAACCTAAATATTTTAATATTTATAAACTCGTTGACGTATAAATTTGGTCAACGAAATTAATAGCGGCTTATACGAATGTCTACATCCACTGTTCTTGGTATTCAAGTCGAGTTTGCTGAGTTTAATCGCAGAGCTTGCTTATGTATGTATTTCATGTAAAAATTCATAACTTTTGTAACAGTGATGATCTGTCCATTTTATAGTGTGAAGGAGTTGGAGTCATTCTGTTTTACATGGAATTTAATTATATAATTTAGGGACGAAATTCTATCCCTAACAGTCGTGATTTAATTTGAATACAATTGCTGGGATTAAAAAATTTGAAATTAATTGAGAGTTTGCTAGTTGACCGAATGCAATCCCTATATTCTTGAGATTTTTCCTTTGATTGGGGCTTCGAGCTGAGAGGCTTGCGAGCTAAGTGTTGTTCGATTTCCGTGACCAGGTGGTTGATGAGATGTGGTACTTGTCTCCTTCGATTGTTTTCATGCTAGTCGTTTGTATAGAGCTTTTCCCTTCAGGTGGTTGGGTCGTGGCCCATTTTGCTGCATATATAATATATTATATATATATATATATATATATATAAAGACCTCCATTGGAGGTTTGCTCATCTTCTCCATGGGAGGAGATTCATTTTAACATATACAATGAAATGCAAAATTAAGTACAAAAACGGCTTTCTAGATATGGGTATATGACATAAACAATGAAAAATAACATTCTTGTTGATATATTTTAAATGGAGAATCCACCGTCTATAGCATTTATTCAATTTTCAAACCATAACTACTCATCTCCATTTGATTTTATTTTAGGGATATTATTAAAAACTCTCCCAACGTTTACAAATATATCGTTTTACCTCCTCACATTTCTGTATTAGCCATTTTACACCCTACCGTAGTCAATCATCCAAAAGGTGAGTTAACCATTTAGTTGAAAGGGTAATTAAGTAATTGAACAAAAAAGTTGATAAATCATTTTAATTAATTTTTAATTATGAATACCACATCAGATTAAAAAATTTAAAACTAAAAGATCTCTCATCTCCCACCAATTATGATTACCTTCCTTATCATCGATATTATCTTCCACATTAATCATCATCATCATTACCATCCATCTTCAATTCAATCCCCACATAAAACTTCCACATATCACCACCATCCATCTTCATCACTACTCTCATCTCTCTTTTCATCACCATCACCACCACTCAATATCAAACCCTAACCTTTTACCCCAACATCAAACCAGCGCCCCAATCTCTAGTAGAGGAGATCAGGCACTGATTCCTCACTGCACAACTGTTTTCTAATTTTTTTT
>QUWJ01000863.1:0-42244 GCA_003430845.1 Xanthoceras sorbifolium
CCATATTCAGTTTTTTTATCCTCATCCATAATCACTGGTGGTAAACTCGTGATCTCTATCCGATACAGTAGGAATTAACTCTGAATGTCGACTACATCCGCCAGCAGTTGAAAACTGGGTTCTAAATAGAGGAGGATCTGTAACATTATTGTCAACCTTTTCAACAAGATCTACATAGACCTCCGAAATATTTAGTGTTCTCTCTCGCAACAAAAATGCAACATCATCGTTGCCTTTAATTTGTAACTTTCTCGGGTTATGATTCCAAACGACCGTGTTTATGCCTATATCATAATGTGTGTTGTCAATCTTAAACTTCTGATATATCAATTCAACCAATACCCCAATGCGATGAACCACCAACATAATTTAGACCATCCCATTGTCCGTTACAGATGACCACAAGCCTACGGTTATTCATTTTCTGAAATAATAGAGAAAATATTTATAAGATGCAATTTTCACAAAAACATTGATAAAAGTGAATTTCACACATAATGATTCACTCCAAACATTTCATTCACTGAAACTAATTACACCTTCAATACATTTCACTAACCTACATTTCACTAACCTACAGTTCACTAACCAATATTTCACTAACCTACATTTCATTAACCAACATTTCACTAACCTATATTTCAGTAACAAATATTTCACTAACCTACATTTCACTAACAAATATTTCACTAACCAACATTTCACTAACCTAGATTTTACTAGCCAATATTTCACTAACTTACATTTCAGTTACCTACATTTCACTAACTAACCTTTCACTAACCTAAGATTTCACTAATTTATGTAGCACCCCCCCGACCCGATCCGGCCGGACCGACCCGGGGCGCGCTATTCGGACTTTCACATCTTTTTAAAACTTCATTTTACATTTCAAAATCAGTGTGAGCCCATAAAACATTTTAAACTTTTTACGAAAATTCGGCAGAGTGCCGTTTGTTTTTCGGACTTACCAAAACCTGTTTTTACACAATCAATTCAACACCAATTTCAATAACACTTCAATAACAATTTCAAACAGTTGCGCACTCTGCCGTTTAGTGCGACTTATCAATCACAATTATAAAATAAAACAAAACAGACTTTACTATTTAATAATAAAAGACAGTAATCATAAAATAATTAATTACAAAACGTTTTACAAAACTTATTTACAAATTCCCTGTATATGCATGCTTTCAGAATATATACACATAACAAAGTATAGCTACCCAACTGTACAATCCTGTGACTCGGTCTGCAATTCTTCCAGTTCTTCAGTCTATCGCTTCGTCCGGGTTCCTGGTACCTACGCGTTAGACACAAAACTAACGCGCTAAGCATAAAGCTTAGTGGGTGTACTAAAAAACTCAATCTGGAAACATATATATATATATAACTTTTAATAATAACAATTCACAATATATATATCAATTCAAATCATGTTCAAAACAATTAAATTGCAGAATCAAAGTATATAATAATTTTCGATCAATAAAAGCATTCATACACTTTTCAATTCCAATCAATTCTGGCCCGCTAGAATACTAAACATATACGGACTGGAATGTGGGTCAAGCTCCCAACCCCCAGAACGAATTCTGAGGAGGTACGTGTCTCCCAACTCTAGGACCGTGGGTACGGAACCTAGAGAGGTACATAGCTCCCTATCCCAGGAACGAATCCTTGGGAAGGTACATTAACTCCCAACCCCCAGGACGAATCCTGAGGAGGTACGTATCTCCCAACCTCTGGACGAATCCAAGAGGAGGTACATCAATATCATCAATATCAATCAATCAATATCGGCGCAGTACTGCTCAATAAAACCCAGCTGGTATACCAACCTCCTATATCCACTTCTATGTCTACGTATCCTAGGGCGTTTCAATAAACTATTTTCACAATAATCACAATATAGTATAAATCATGAACAATAGTCATGCGAGCAATATTTTTCACAAATCACAACAGTCGAAATGTTCGAAAACGAAATTGAAATATTATATATCACAAATCAGTCCAAAATCAACAATAATCGTACAAAATATAAATCATGTAGTATTTACGAAATCGACAAATCGAAAGAAAATCAAGATGCGATCTAATATAAAGTATTCCAAAATCGACAATAGATGTAGCAAGTACATATAAAATAAAACACTCTACTTACGGAAAATCGATAACGAAAACTTTGAACGAAATCGAAAACGAAACACGGAAACGAAATCGAAAACGAAAACGAAACACTAACGAAAGACTTTGCGTAACGATTTCGAAAACAAACGTACACCTACCTCGGTACCGTCTTTTCGTTCGAGAATCGTGGTTCTACGATTTCGTCTTTCCTTTTCCTTTCTCCTACACTTACTTTCTCTCTTTTCTCTTTCTTTCCTTTTCTTCTTCTTCTTCTTCTTCTTCTTTCTTTCTTTTTCCTCGCTCTTTCTCTCATCTCTCTGTTCTGTGATGGTTTCTGGCTTCCTCGAGAAGCCACTTCTTTTTTTTTATATTTTTTTCGCTACCGCGACCGCCGTCGCGACCTGTGGTCGCGGCACCAGGTCACGATGCTCACTGGAATGCGCGCACCGCCTTCGTCGCGGAGCGCGCCCTGGTCGCGCGAGTGGTCGCGCTGCTCACTGCCAATTTTTGACAATTTCATCGCGAGCAGGTCCATCGCGACCTGTGGTCGCGTTGCTCACTGCCAGGTTTTTGCCATTTTCATCGCGAGCAAGCCATCGCGACCTGTGGTCGCGGTGACCTGGTCGCGGTACTCACTGCCAGATTTTGCGTTTTTCACCGCGAGCGAGCTGTCGCGACCTGTGGTCGCGGTGACCAGGTCGCGATGCTCTCTGGTCCAGTTTTCCAATTTTTCATTTTCATTCAATTTTCACTATTCAATTTATTTACATTCAATTTATACATTTAATTACATTTACACCCCCCTCTCAATAGTAAAATTTATTTTCACATATTTCATATATATCAAAAATTCATCACCCGAAATCCGGGATGTTACAATTTATATTTCACTGACATACATTTCACTAACCTACAGTTCACTAACATACGTGTCACTAACAAATACTAAATATTTCATTAAACTACATTGCACTAATCAACATTTCACTAACCAACATTTCACTAACCCACATTTCACTAACCAACATTTCACTAATTATATTTCACTAACCAACATTTCACTAACAAACATTTCACTAACAAATATTTTACTAACCAACATTTCACTAACAAACATTTCACTAACCAACATTTCACTAACCACATTTCACTAACCAATATTTCACTAACAAACATTTCACTAACCAATATTTCACTAATCAACATTTCACTAACTAACATTTCACTAACCAATATTTCACTAACATACATATCCCTAACAATACTAAATGTTTCACTAACCAACATTTCACTAACCTACATTTCACTAACATACATTTCACTAACCAACATTTCACTAATATATATTTCACTAACCTACAGTTTATTAACATACAATTCACTAACAAATATTATTACTAAATATTTCACTAACCAACATTTCATTAACAAATATTTCACTAACTAACTTTTCACTAATATATTACATAACAATTAAAATTTCACAAAACTAAACCCTAGTAATCAGTATCACCCAAATTCTTTCAACTACAAAACAAACACAATATACAAATAAAAGAAAAAAATATAAAAACTTTAAAAATCTATAAAATACATTCTAAATAAAATATAAACATGTTCATAAATTTACCTTCAATTTTTGAGTTGGTGAAGACAAATAAACGTGACAAAGACAGACAAATAGATTTTGATTTTAAGAAAGAAAAAGATAAAATATAAAATAATATAATAAGAGAGAAATTTTTTTAATGAAAGATATAAAGTTGAAGCAAAGTGGGCGGCTAAAGGGAAAGTAATAATGATGGGTAATAATTTTTAGGTTAAATTGAATGGGTTTTTTTGTAATTTTAAATGGGTTTTTTTATAATTTTTATTTTTACGGGTTTTTTTAAAATTATTAAAAAGTGGATGGTTGAGGGATGTTTATGTTATTTTTTTTCTCTAATTGGCTAAAAACGATTATTTTTGCATTTGCGGTTAAAAATAATTTCACCAATAATTTTTAGGTCATTTTTAACAATTTTCACTTTTGTTTGTCTCTTTCATCACACTCCATGTCAAAACTTGTGATAGGACAGGTGCACATGTGGGTGAAAGTCTAATTTTGTTGTTTTTTTTTAATTAAATAGTAATATATCCTTTCAAGTAATTTAGTGTATGTAGGCAATTTAATTTTAAATTATAGTTCTTTCACGCTTTTTGGATATTTATAATTAGGTTACTAACTTCTTATGAGAAAATGACATGATCAATTCATAATATCCAAATGAATCTAACATTTGTATATATATTTATTCAGTTACATATCATTAAACATACATTAATACTATAAAATCAAGGTTGGGCTTGGCGGCCAATGGAGGCTTCAAAATCGCGGCCATGTTTAGGAGGGGCGGGGCAAATGCACAAATGAAGAGTTAGATCACAATAGCAACGACCAGTTTTGTCATTACAATCTGCCGTAGTATTGCATGGACGTGCTACATTCCTTGCTTCTGCTCCAAGCTGCACACCTATAATAAATATTGTAAAATTAATCAATATTACACACATTTATGATTATTATTATTCAACACTATTTAAATTTTATCCCAACTACTTTGATAAGAAAATAAATAATAAATAAAAATATTGTTATTTTACCCATGATTTTGCCAAATAACATCACTAAAAAATTATTAAAGAAAAGAGAGTTACCGGCAAAAACCAAGAGTACAATCAAGAAAGCCAACTTGAACGAAACTTTCTCCATTTCTTTTTCTCTTGAACGGTATTGCTTGTATTCGATAGTCTTTTCTATTTATATGGGTTAAATGCATTGAAAATTATAGCAATATCTTCCTATAAGAAAAAAAAAAGAATTTTAAGTAATAAATTGTGTAAGTAATAAAATGGATTTGTTGCCATAATTTAAAAATGCATTATGGAACAAATTTAGAAAGTTGATTAAATAATATCTAATTAGATCATGGGTATCCCTTATCCTTCAAATAGATTTGTTACCATAAACAGACCCTAAGGCCTTATTTGATACCTAGGATTGGATTGGACTGAGATTAAATTGGATTGGATTGAATTTGTTTGGTGTAACATGAATAGGATTAAATAGTCTAATCTATTATTTGGTGTAATATATGATATGACTAAAATAGTCCAATTCAATGTTTAGAATGACTAGGAATTAAATTAAAATAATGTAATGAAGTATTTATTATATAGTTATAATTTAATAATTTTAAATATAATTAGTCTATTAAAATAGAAATTTATGAATTGTAATTAAATTAAAATAAAAAAATAATTAAATAAAAATAAAAATTAATTTTTTAAAAATAAAATAATATAAAAAAATTAGTTTAAATTAACTTAATTTATTGTAAATTAAGTTAAAAAAAAAGCTGTAAATTCAAATCACATTTTTTTCTAGTCTTATCCTCTACCTATCTGCTATTAACCCCTCATATTTCCCAACCAGAGAGAAAAAAAAAAAAAAAAAAATTTGAAAAACAATCACTCTTCTTCAGAATCAGCCACTCACCACGATTTTCCTTCACTTTCTCGTCCAAATCTCGTAAAGAAAAAAAAAAATTTAAACTGTGGGGCCCGTACGATGATAGAGATGAGAGAGTATAGGTGATGGGTAACAAATATGTGGGGCCCGTATATTTTAGTATTGGAATTAATAGTGGTAGGGGTATGGCGGGTTTGTGTAGTCCGATAGTGGGGATTAAATTGTAACTTACTATTGTTAAACCCAAATTCAAATGTGTTATCAAATATAAAATAAGGATAAAAATAATTCAACCGTAGCTTAATTGTTTTTTTTGCCAAATATGACCCAATAGGCTAATACTGTATTGCAATAATATATTCTTAAATATATTAATTTATCAATAATTGATTACAATTATTTTTTTTAAAATTAATTATAAATGTTTTTGCGCATTTTTTATGATTAAAATATATTATTTTTAATCTCAAAACTTAATTTAATCTAAATCTTGGTTGTTCAATCCTGTGGTACACCCAATAAAATACAATATTATTTTAATTCAATTTAATACCATCAAAACTCAATTACATATATTATCTCAGATTCTCAATCCCATGTACAAAATTCAGCTTGAGGAATATTTGGCACGTTAAGTTGAACTAAACTTTATAGGATTTGACACTATATTAATCTAAATTTAATATTTTAGACAGTTAGCTAGATTGGTCAAAATCTTTGACATCTAACAATAATATTTAATTAAATAAAGTTCAGAAAAATATCTTTATGGAAATGTTTTTATAATCTTTTATTTAAAATCTACTTTAACAAGAATTTATCAAAATAAAAATTTTAGTAAAATTTTATTTAATTTAACGGTTAATCGTGTTTAACCGTAAAAAAAAAAAAGACTAAAATACCTTTAAAATAATATATAAAATTACTACAATTTATTATAAAAAAAGAAAAAAAAATAGTTAAGAAGTAGTCATGGCCAAGGTTTCGGAACCGACGGTTCCGGTTTTGGAACCGCCGGTTCCGGTTCTATTTTTGGCCTAACTGGAACCGGAGCCATAGGGGTCCCGATTCCGGTTTTGGTTTTGAATCGACTGTTCTCCGCCGGTTCGGTTCTTCAACCGGTTCTTAGAACCGGTGTGGAACCGCTGGTTCCGGAACCGGCGGTTCCTTTTTTTTTTTTTTTTTTTTTACTTTTAAGAAACAAAATTTTATTTTCAATTTTTTTTAAAAAATAGAACCGGAACCGGAACTGGCAAAACCGGCGGTTCCGGTTCCAAAAAATAAAAAATCGGGACCGAGTGTCCAGGTTCCGGAATCAGTTTTAAACCGAATCTTAGGTTTCGGTTCAAAATCGTCGGTTCGAACCGAACCGGGGCCATCTCTATTAAGAAGTGATGGATGATGATAATGGAGAAGAGATAATGTGAAAAATATGGTTTGGTGAAAAAGAAATTAGTTGTTGGAAATAAATTAATTAACGTGGAAAATTTATCAACTAATTAATTGCCATAACCCAAGTTACTTGATATGAATAATTATAGTAAAAATTATTAAAATAACTTAAAAATTATTAATAAAATTGTTTTTAACCGCAGATACAAAATAATCAATTTTAGCAAATTAGAGAAAAAAATAACATAAATAACCCTTAACTACCCACTTTTTGAATAATTTAAAAAAAAAAACCGTAAAAATAAAAATTACAAAAAAACCTATTTAAAATTACAAAAAACCCATTCAATTTAACTTAAAAAATCTTACTATTCCTTTAGTCGTTGTATACTCTTACTTCAACTTTATACCTTTTATTAAAAATCTCTCTCTCTTATTATATTATTTCTTGTTTTTTTTTTTAAATTAAAATCTATTTGTCTTTCTTTATCACGTTTATTTGTCTTCACCAACTCAAAAATTGAAGGTAAATTTATGAACATTATTTATATTTTATTTAGAATGTATTTTATATATTTTTTAAGTTTTTTTATTTTTTTTCTTTTATTTGTATATTGTGTTTGTTTTGTAGTTGAAAGAATTTGGGTGCTACTGATTACTGAGGTTTAGTTTTTGTGAATTTTAATAGTTATGTAATATATTAGTAAAAAGTTAGTTAGTGAAATATTTGTTAATGAAATGTAGGTTAGTGAAATCTTTAGTAATAATATTTATTAGTGATATGTATGTTAGTAAACTTTAGGTTAGTAAAATGTTGGTTAGTGAAATGCATGTTAGTGAGTGAAATGCTGGTTAGTGAAATGTAGGTTAGTGAAAATGTTGGTTAGTGAAATGTAAGTTAGTGAAATGTTGTTAGTAAAATGTAGGTTAGTGAAATGTTGGTTAGTAAAATGTAGGTTAGTGAAATGTAGGTTAGTGAAATGTTGGTTAGTGAAAATGTAGGTTAGTGAAAAGCTAGTTAGTGAAATGTAGATTAGTGAAATATAGGTTAGTAAAATATTAGTAATAATATTTGTTAGTGAAATGTATGCTAGTAAAGGGACAAAATCAAAAGTGACCAAAAGGTTATGGAAATAATTGTTTTAACCTGAAAAAATGAAACAATCGTTTTTAACCATTTTGAACTTGGCAAATTATAATTTAGTCCTTATATATATAGGTGGGTAAAATCTCACTCGAACCCAAAATATTTTTTTTCAAATTTCATTTATTAATTAAAATAACTAATTTTTTATTAATTTCCTAATTAATTTTTTTATTAATCTCATTTATTAATTTCCTAATTAATTTTTACCCTAAATTGGAATTGTTAACCCTAACAATTTTTCTCATCTCTCTCTCGGCCGCACGCAGCACTCACCCTCACCCTCTCGCCGCCATATTGCCGCCATCTTGTCGTGCCATTTTCGTCCATCTCGTCATGCCGTTTTCGTCACCGCGGTAGGCGTCTCCCTCTTTCTCTCCTTCACCGTTACCTCGACTTGTCGCATATCGCCGCCTCTCTCTCCTTCGTCGCCTCTCTCTTTTTCGCCGTTTCGGTTTCCTTCGGCGTCTTCCTCTCTCGTTCGCCGTACATTACCCGGTCCTTGTCTCCTCTGGCCGTTTCGAACTCCCTCGCCGTTTCATTTTCCACGACGCCGCCGGGGTTCTCCCTCTCTCGTTCGCTGCACATTGCTCGGTCGTTGTTGCTTCTCGCCGTTTTCGTATTCTTCTTGTCATATACGCGATTGAGGTATGTTATCAAAACGATTCAGCTTATTTTGAGTGCTCTGCCTTTATTTTCGATTCTGGTTGCTCTGCCTTTATTTCGGTTCTTGTTGCTCTGCCTTTATTTCGGTCTTGTTGTTCGTAACCCTGCAAACACCAATGCATTGATCGTGAAGGAATTTGCACCATCAATTCCTGAGAAAACCATTACATGCTTGACCAGGCTTGATCATAACAGGGCATTGGGCCAAATCTCTGAGAAACTGAATGTTCAAGTGTCCGATGTCAAGAATGAGATTATTTGTGTATTAACAGGGCATTGGTATTTTATTTTCCGATGTCAAGAATGTGATTGTGTATTTTATTTAATAAACTGAATGCTCTGTGCATTATCTGCTGCTGAATTCCTGTGTATTTAACAAGGCTCTGAATGTTTCTGTGTAAATTTCTGTGTAACAGGGCTCTGAATGTTTAACAGGGCTCTGAATATATAAACTGAATTCCTGTGTATTTAACAGGGCTCTGAATGTTTATGTGTAAATTTCAGTATATATCCTGGAGTTCCGAGGTGATTTCAACTGAATTTATCTATTCCAACTTTGGATATGAATCCCGCCGAGGAGCAAACAACGGTCAGTTGTTAAATTTTGTATAAAATTTGTGAAATATTTGGTTTGTGAAATGTGTGAACGGTTGTTGTGAAATATTTGGCTTATTGAAATGTTTGGTTACTAATTGTTATTGAAATGTTTTTGTAACATCCCGGATTTCGGGTAATAAATTTTTGATATATATGAAATATGTGAAAATAAATTTTTCTATTTGAGGGGGTGTAAATGTAATTAAATGTATGTTTATTTTATGATTTTCAGCGGACCAGATTGAATAGTGAAAAATAAAAAAAAAATTAAAAACTGGACCAGTGAGTATCGCGACCTGGTCACCGCGACCATAGGTCGCGACAGCTCGCTCGCGATGAAAATGGCAAAACCTGGCAGTGAGCATCGCGACCAGCCACCGCGACCACAGGTCGCGATGGACTGCTCGCGATGAAATTGTCAAAAACGGGCAGAGAGCAACGCGACCACTCGCGCGACCAAGGCGCGCTCGCGATGAAGGCGGTGCGCGCATTCCAGTGAGCATCGCGACCTGGTGCCGCGACCACAGGTCGCGACGGCGGTCGCGGTAGCGAAAAAAATATAAAAAAAAAGAAGAAGTTTCTCGCAGAAGCGAGAAAACAGAACAGAAGAGAGAAAGAGAGAGAAAGAGCCGAGAAAGAAAAAGAGAGAGAGAAAGGACGAAGAAGAGAGAAGAAAAAGAGAGAAGAAAGAAGAAAGAAGAAGAAGAGAGAGAGAGAGGAGAAGAAGAAGAAAGAAAAGAAAAGAAAAAGAGGAAGAAGAGGAAGAAGGAGAAAGGAAAAAGAGAAGGGAAAGAAATCGTGGAACCGCGGTTTGTCGAACGAAAAACACGGATTCCAAGTAGGTGTACTTTGTTTCGGAATCTTTACGAAAAACATTTCATTATCGTTTATGTTATAGTTTTCGTTTTCGTTTCTTGTTTTCGTTTCGATTTTGATTTCGTTAAATGTGTTCGATTTCAATTTCGTTAAATGTTTTCGATTTCGATTTCGTTAAATATTTTCGATTTCGATTTTTGATGTGTAAAAATTGATGATTGATATACTTATGGTTGATTTCGAAAAGATTTTATACTAGATCGTAATTTTTTGTGGTTCGAATATTTCGATTTCGTATTAAAATAGTTGATTTTGATTTTATATGATTATTGTTGATGCGTTTGAAGAATATCGTGTAATATTTTAGTTTGACTGAGTAAATATTGATTTGTAACTGATTGTGAAAATTGTTTATCGAAACGGCCCTAGGATACGTAGACATAGAAATGGATATAGGAGGTTGGTATACCAGCTGGGTTTTTACTGAGCAGTACTGCGCCGATACTGATTGATTGATATTGATGATACTGATGTACCTCCTCTTGGATTCGTCCAGAGGCTGGGAGATACGTACCTCCTCAGGATTCGTCCTGGGGGTTGGGAGTTAATGTACCTTCCCAAGGATTCGTTCCTGGGATAGGGAGCTATGTACCTCTCTAGGTTCCGTACCCACGGTCCTAGAGTTGGGAGACACGTACCTCCTCAGAATTCGTTCTGGGGGTTGGGAGCTTGACCCATATTCCGGTCCTAATGTTTAGTATTCTAGCGGGCCAGAATTGATTGGAATTGAAAAGTGTACTGAATGATTTTATTGATAGCATTCGTATATTGATCTCATTATTGATATAAAGTGATTGAAATTGTTTAATGTTTTGATTTAGAAATTTAATCGTTTTGAAATGGAATGGAAATATATTGAGGTTTATTTCTTCTTAACAGATATTTATTGTGGTTCATTTAATTGAGTTTATAGTTTATAGTACACCCACTAAGCTTTATGCTTAGCGCGTTAGTTTGTGTCTAACGCGTAGGTACCAGGAATCCGGACGAAGCTAAGACTGAAGGAAGAAAGAGTTACAGACCGAGTCACAGGATTTGTACAGTTGGGTAGCTATATTTTGTTATGTGTATATATAATCTGGAAGCATGCATATACAGGGAATTTGTAAATATGTTTTGTAAAACGTTTTGTAATTAATTAGTTTATGATTTCTGTATTTTATTATCAAAATGATTGTAAATATTTAAGTTCGATTTATTTATTTTAGAAACTATTTTGATAAGTCGCACTAAACGGCAGAGTGCGCAACTGTTTGAATATAAGATATTGAAGTGTTATTGAGAATTGTTTTTGAATTGAATTGTGTTAAAACAGGTTTTGGGAAGTCCGAAAAACAAACGGTACTCTGCCGGATTTTCGTAACAAGATTGTATTGAATGGGCTCACTCGAAAAACGATTTTTAAACTATAATTTATATGGTTTTCTGTTTACGAAATGAATTTCGAAAATTCAGAAAGTCCGTGTAGCGCTTCCCGGGTCGGTCCGGCCGGATCGGGTCGGGGGGTGCCACAGTTTTGTTAGTGAAATATATTGTTATTGAAATGTTTGGGAAGTGAAATATTTTGTTATTGAAATGTTTGGTTTGTAAATACATTTGGCTAGTGAAATATTTGAGTAGTGAAATGTGTGGTTTGTGAAATGTTTGATTAGTGAAATGTTTGAGTAGTGAAATGTGTGGTTTGTGAAATGCTTGATTTGTGAAATGTTTGAGTAGTGAAATGTTTGGTTTGTGAAATGTTTGATTAGTGAAATGTTGAGTAGTGAAATGTGTGGTTTGTGACATGTTTGATTAGTGAAATGTTTGTTTGTGAAATGTTTGATTAGTGAAATATTTGATTTGTGAAATGTTTGATTAGTGAAATGTTTGAGTAGTGAAATGTGTGGTTTGTGAAATGTGTGGTTTGTGAAATGTTTGATTAGTGAAATGTTTGATTTGTGAAATGTTTGGTTAGTGAAATGTTAGGGTAGTGAAATATATTCCCCTTTAAATATAGCTTTTACTTGTGCTTTAAATTTAAAATTTGTCAAAAGTATTTTGTTCATGATTCAAATATATGTCTTTGTTTTTAAATATAAGAAATTTAGAAAGTAAAAAAATTAACGAAATGTGTGTCTATAACCATTTATGTTTTTTTTTTCACGCAGGTCACGGATGATGATGGTGCACCTGAGAAATGGCAGTACAAGCTTGCAACTAAAGAATGGTTACCTGCACGTGTTAATATGTATTGTCGTATCACTGAATTAAAAACCTTACAGGATGTCTTCAGCAGAGATAATATGCTCGACAAATGGAAAAAAGGTGTATTTGGCAGGTTTTCGAGGATGCGATGTGACCAATTGTTTAGTGGCAAGTTGTGCCACTCATTATTATGTCGCGAGATCCATTACCCAGGAGCCAGAGAGGATGAGATATGGTTTGCTGTCGGTGGGCATGCTATAAGATTTGGGAAGGAGGAGTTCCTGCTATGCACCGGTCTGAAGTTTGGACCCCTCCCAGCTGCAACGGTTTCTGAAAGCAAGATAGTGGATGATAGTGTTCATGTTAGACTATTTGATGATTGCTGACCCCCATACAAAGCGTTTTGGACAGGTTGAACGAAGGGCGGTTCAAGACCGACGATGATGCCATTAAGTTAGGCTATGTATTCTTCGTTTCCCATATTTTGCTTGGACGTGAAAAGAGCCGGATTGTTCCACCTTGGTTGTGGGGTTTGGTGGATGACCTTGCAGCTTTTGAGGCTTTCCCTTGGGGGACGTATGTATACAGTTTAACGCTGTATTCGCTGCGTAAAGCTCTTTATTCTCGAAGTTATACTAAGAAGAAGAAAAAGAAGAATACGGACGTTGCCAAATCACAACTGTTTGGGTACAACGTTCGTGGATTTGCTTGGGCGCTTCAGGTTTGTAATTTAAATAACAACTGTTATATTTCATCATTACACTTCACAAATTTCAATATTAAACTATGTTTATGTACTGTATTCGCAGATTTGGGCATTGGAGGCCATACCTAGCTTGAGGGACGTTGTTGGGATCTATGACGGTGACGGATTACCCCGTTGTACAAGGTGGTTTAGCAGGAAGAAACCGACAACTTTGGAAAAGGATTTGAACGAAGAAGTACGTTTACAGATTTAACTTTCTTAATTCGGTATTATATTAACAAACTAATTATATTTTGATTATCATTTGTTATTTTCAATTCAGAATAGTCCTCTACGGACCTTGTCACCGTCGGAAGCGGAAAAGGCCACGGATTATTACTCATCCTTTGATCCTGATCAAGTAGTGGGTCCTACACTTCATATGGAAGGGGGTTTAGGCAGCCACTCCGATAATGACGAGGAAGACATTGATAATGTAAGTGAAAAGGAGCTGTCTAAGGACATACTTCAGCGAGAGAACCGGTCAAAGGCAAAACACGATCGACCGGGTAAAAATAATGTCAAGGTTACTGGTAAAAAGCATATGCATCGTACAATGGATAATGAACAGGTATCGTTTTTGACAGACTTGTGTTTAAGAACGTGTTATTAAAATGATTAACAATTTGTGTTTTTGTTTAAAAAAGGTTCGTTCGGACGACAGTACTAGGTCGTTTGTTGCAGATTTGGTTAAGGAATTACGTGATGAATTATTGGCTTCTGAGGCTCGGAGTCGTGATGAATTAATGGCTTCTGAAGCTCGAACTCATGATCAATTACTGGCTTCTGAAGCTCGGAGTCGTGATGAATTACTGGCTTCTGAAGCTCGAACTCGTGATCAATTACTGGCTTCTGAAGCTCGGAGTCATGATCAATTACTGGCTTCTGAAGCTCGGACTGTAAGCTTATATACGATCTCAGGGATGACCTTCATGCTTTATTTCCTAATTTCCCTCCAGCACCTGATATCCGTTCTTCCATTGTCCACACAAAGGGAGGTAACATAAGTTTCTGCTGTTGTCAATTTTGATGTTATATTCATTTTTTATACTTTGTTGGTGCGTAAATATAAAGGTTGTTAACACAGGAGTCCCAGAGGGAGGCAGCTGTATCATGTGAAAAGGTGGGTGATGGATCGGTCATGCCACATGCGAGAGCAATATTTGAAGATCGTCCTAGTGATGTATGTACTTCTTATTAGGTTAAAAGGAAGTTAATTTTATAAAACCTAATATTCTACGTATACATTGAGTTATGTGATTCTTTTTCTTCATGTTTTCTGCTCCATTTTTTCTCTAGTATCAACAGTAGGCTATTCACTGAGATGCATTTTTTCTTCATGTTAGTTGATTATATCAGCTAATCAGATGCATTGTTTGCTATTCACTGAGATTGCTGAGTTGTATATTTGTAGGGCTGTGATCTCTATTGTATACGTTTGAGCTTAGGTTGTATATATATACTCTATTGTTTTCAGATTGTTAATCAATGAGAAAACACATCACTGTTGCCATTTTCTCTCATTCCAGAATACTCTGATTTTCATCTTCTTCTCTGTTTCCAGTTTGCTTGTGTTGCAACTGTCTATTAAACCTAGGTACAGATAAAGGAATAAATGTATACTTTAATAGACTAATAACAGAGAAAATAATGAATAAAGATATACTTTGGTAGAATGAAGATATACCTAGGTTTATTTCTCAATTTCAGACCTTTAAATAGCATGAAAGAAATCTGTGTTTTTCAACTTAAATTATAGTCTACGACATGGCCGCAATATATTAAACCTCAATAAATTGTTTTTCAATTTCTGACTCTCTCAATATGATTGTTCGAAGTTCTATAATGGTTATTTTTGTGGTCTTTTTATTAGGTTACAAGGAAGTTAATGTTATTGAATGCTTTGCTTTTAACATTACTAAAACTGTTACTGCTACATACAGGATCCCATCATCGAACTTAGTGCTGAAAAAGATATGCAATTACCTAAGGTTGGCTCTCCAACTCCAAACATCGAAATGGTGGATTGTGACAAAAGTGTTGAGGCGGTTGAGAAGCATCAGTTTATGAGGAAAGGTCGCAAGCGGAAGACTGCAGCAGCGCTTAGGACTCCTTACACAGCAACAGGTGTAAGGATAAAAAAGAAGTTTGGTGACCGTTTGACACAGCCTGCTGATTACTTAAATTTCATGGCAGTGAAAAGACCGCTCTAGTAAGTTCAGTTATATAATATTGGTACTTGATTGGTTAGTGGTATATGTAACATAATGATTATTTTACTGTCATTTTCATGGATTTAGTCGATCGGTGGGTTGGACCGAACATTTGACGCAAATGCATTTGAGGCAGATAATAGATCCGAATGAAAACATACAGGGTGTGGTATGTTATTGGTAGTGTCTATAATATAGTATCTTTAGTATTTGTACAGTTGAATTATATTTCTATTTGACAAGCATATATTTGTGGCCCACTTTACAGCATATAGACACATACTTGACAGTACTGCGAGAAAAGCAAACTGCATGCCCTGCGAATTATGATTCTCTCATCATATATCACGGAACTAGCTTATTCGTAAGTGTTGTTGACATTAGTTATATGCTATATAAAAAATGACATCTCTATTTTATTAATTTCATTAATTTTTTATTTGTAAATGTGTAGGGTGAATTAAGCCATTATTGGAAACGGGATTTCGTGAAACGTGGGCAGGTAGAAAATTTTAAATCAGAATCATATGTTTGTCCAGATTTATGGTTAACATACGTGAGGGGGGAACAATATGGAACTCGGCCATGGTGGCATATTGATGAGGTTAGTTTGGTTTGTAGTGATTAGATTTTGAGCAATTTTTATTATAAACATAGACACTTTATTTGATAGTTGTTTGTGTGCCAGTCAGTTGTTATATTAGTTTTTGACTCTGTGTTTGAATCAGTTACATGCCAACTTTGCAGAAACTCAAAATGGATGATGGAATAATGGCCTAACATTGATAATCTACTATGCTTATTTAGAAGAGAATAGAATTTAACAAATCTGGTGATCCTACTAACATGTGTTTATTACTACTATAATGAGAACAATGAGTCACGTGAACTGCAACATATTTTGTCCAGAGATATCAGTAAACCAGAGGAAAATTATAAGTGTGTATAATACTAATCTAACCTTCACAAATTGATTGGGTTGTTTGATTGGTATGCAAGCAGATAACTTTTACTAATTATACCAGCATACCATTGTTAAACTAAGGGACTGCTAAAGCTCAAAAGTTTTTCATTTTTGACCAATGTAGATATTATAAGAGCTTTGTGAATGCCTGTGGGGTACTACATTCCATAGACATTGTTGAGTGTCTAACTTATGATGGATGGCATTCCTTAATCTTCCAATACTTTGCTAAAGCTATGATTTGTTCAAGCCTAATGAAAAATATTATTTGGGGTATTAATATGTTGCATAAATGATAGTAAATTTGGAAATGAGGTTTTGGGTATTTTGTTATTTGGGTTTGCTGACTTTAAATCTGATTGTGAATTTTGATTTGTGGCATTTTGAGTTATTTTTAATAAGATACAGTAGTTGGTAGAAATGGTTGCAGTTTGGGAATTTAAAATTTAGAGAGTTTCGGAATGTTGGACATAAGGTTTCTGTCACAAAAGAATTTTGGGGTGTTTCCCTGTTCTTCATTCAGCTCGGTTGGGAGGGTGCTCTTGGTGACAGATGTGTTCTGTAGATAACAGCTGTGAGATAGTCTCTTCGGTTGTGATCTTTTTCATTTTTCGACTTGTATTCTATTTATACATTTTTTAATGGGTTGCTTGTATGAAGAACCTAGAATGTTTAGTTGTTTATTTCCAGTAGGAGTAATCTAATTCTAAAGCAGTTTTTGGAATAAGAAGTTAATTCTGGAGCAATTTAATGAAGAGATTTTGATTATGTGTTCAGCTTTAAGTTTTGCTCGTTTACTAATTGCTAGATTAGTGTAATTTAATCAGAAGCCAGTTTTAAGCGAAGGAACTTCACAAATTTTATAAAACATCTGAAGTTCGAATGAACATAATATGAACTAAATAGCTTAATTTATTCAAGCTAGATATTGATACAGAGAATATAGTTCAGTTTCATAACAATAATTGTGTTATTTGTGGTAGGTGTGTACATACAACATATCCATAGAAGCCTTGTCTGTTTTATGCATCCATTGATTCTGAACTAGGCTGGATATCTCTAATATTTGGAGTTGTGAAAATTTAGTTTGATTTTTGAGACAAGAAGATGTATTATTGTTAATGTACCCATTGTTAACATTGCAGGTCCTTCTCCCTTGTTGTATTGACAATTACCATTGGATTTTATGCAAAATAAATTTGAGGAAGAAAGTCATTGTCATTTATGACTCCCTCCAGAAGCATAAAGATCCAACACACCGCATTTCACAAATAGAGCCATTGATAAAATTTTTACCGTCAATGTTGAGGTGTGGAGGATTCTTTGAAAATACAGGTATTGCTCCTTGGACGGACGGTATAAAGGTTGAAGTCCTTTCGGCCGACTTACTGCCACAGCAGCCAGACGGGTAATCCATTATTTGAGTATTCGTGATATATTATTTCCTTCATATCTGTATACATTTTCTAAACTTATTAAAATTACAGGACCAGCTGTGGGGCTTTCGTGATGAAGTACTTGGACAATATTATGATATTTAAAGAATTTAATTGGGATTTTGTTGAAGGTGATGTAAATAAAATTCGGAGGAGATTGCTATGGAAATATTTGCATATAGTATACCTGTAGAGTGATGTTAGAAATGAACAATTTTTAGGTGAAAGATAGATGGTGGTAGATTTTGTTGGTGTATATACTAGTGGTGGTATAGGTATATTTTGTGGGAGCATATAAATTTTTTGGTGTTTCGCCATGGTCACTGCCACATCTTGTTGAAAGATTGAAGAATCATTTCAAACTGAATTTTTTGCATAATAGCCATCCTTAGCTGACAGAACAGGAGCATCACTGTGATACACAAGAAGATATACGTTTTCGGACAGACATCATGTCTTGTTAGAAATGAAAACTCAGTTTGCGTGGTGCAAAACCATCACTGTGATCTTGTACGCAAAACAATTCTGTGTTCCATATTATGTTAGCCTACTACAGCAGAATATTTGCTTCGTTTTTACGCCAGACAAATGCAGCAGAAACAAATCAAAACAATGAATTTCCTCAACATTTATGTTAAAGAGTTAATGACATAATTGCCTTCATTTTGGTCCTTTCCTGGACTGAATAATTTGAGACCAACTTCGTTAATGAGGATGAAATCATAAATGAGCATATTAAATACCACAGCAACATTAGCGAAAATTGGGAAGTAAGAATCTGCTTGGATCATTTTTAAACAATTCAATGCAATCACACAAGATGCAATCCACCACCACAAAAATTATGCCTAAATCTTCCATTATGTACAAAATCTGTAATCTTAATGCAATCAGTGCACTAGACTTGGTAGTTCATACCAACATGCATCCTCGCAAAAGCATTGTTAAACACAATGAATCACTATCATTACCATAAACAATGCTGATTGAACTAATATAAACAAAAATAATTTAAACTTGAACCGATTCAATCGAATTAACCAAACATAACAAATATTCTCTCATAAAAGTTATCCTTGATGTCACACAAGTTCAACACATAATCTCACAAAATGTTTTACTAAATTATCAAAGTTCATCTCTATTGTGCACTTCCCCCATTGTCCGTTACAGATGACCACAAGCCTACGGTTATTCATTTTCTGAAATAAGAGAGAAAATATTTATAAGATGCAATATTTCACAAAAACATTGATAAAAGTGAATTTCACACATAATGATTCACTCCAAACATTTCAATTCACTGAAAATAATTACACCTTCAGTACATTTCACTAATCAACATTTCACTAACATACATTTCACTAACTAACATTTCACTAACCAACATTTCACTAACCTACATTTCACTAATAAATATTTCACTAACCTACATTTCACTAACAAATATTTCACTAACCAACATTTCACTAACCTACATTTTACTAGTCAACATTTCACTAACTTACATTTCAGTAACCTACATTTCACTAACTAACATTTCACTAACCTAAGATTTCACTAATTTATATTTCACTAACCTACAGTTCACTAACATACATGTCACTAACAAATACTAAATATTTCACTAAACTACATTTCACTAATCAACATTTCACGAACCAACATTTCACTAACCAATATTTCACTAACCACATTTCACTAATAAACATTTCACTAACCAAACATTTCACAAATCAAACATTTCACTAATCAAACATTTCATTAATCAAACATTTCACAAACCACACATTTCACTACTCAAACATTTCACTAATCAAACATTTCACAAATCAAACATTTCACTAATCAAACATTTCACAAACACATATTTCACAAACCACACATTTCACTACTCAAACATTTCACTAATCAAACATTTCACAAACCACATATTTCACAAACCACACATTTCACTACTCAAACATTTCACTAATAAAACATTTCACAAATCAAATATTTCACTAACATACATATCCCTAACAATACTAAATGTTTCACTAGCCAACATTTCACTAACTTATATTTCACTAACATACATTTCACTAATATATATTTCACTAACCTACAGTTTATTAACATAGAATTCACTAACAAATATTATTACTAAATATTTCACTAATCAACATTTCATTAACAAATATTTCACTAACTAACTTTTCACTAATAACCATTAAAATTTTACAAAACTAAACCCTAGTAATCAATATCACCCAAATTCTTTCAACTATAAAACAAACACAATATACAAATAAAAGAAAAAAAATAAAAAAACTTTAAAAATCTATAAAATACATTCTAAATAAAATATAAACAATGTTCATAAATTTACCTTCAATTTTTGAGTTGGTGAAGACAAATAAACGTGATAAAGACAGACAAATAGATTTTGATTTTAAAAAAGAAAAAGAAAAATAAAAATAATATAAAGAGAGAAATTTTTTTAATGAAGAAGCAAAGTGGGCGGCTAAAGGAATGTAATAATGAAAGTAATAATTTTTAGGTTAAATTGAATGGATTTTTTTATAATTTTAAATGGGTTTTTTTGTAATTTTTATTTTTAAGGGTTTTTTTAAAATTATTTAAAAAGTGGGTGGTTGAGGGTGTTATGTTATTTTTTTCTCCAATTGGCTAAAAACGATTATTTTACATCTGCGGTTAAAAACAATTTCACCAATAATTTTTAGGTCATTTTTAACAATTTTCACATTCATTCTTTTTTATCTTCAGGGTTGTATCTCATTGGTTTTACTCTGCTTATTTTGTTTTTATGTATCATTTCTAATGTAGCTACTATTTGGTTTTTATCCCAAAATTCTAATGGGTTTTCACTAAAACATTGTTTTAGCTTATTCTTCATAGTTTCTATATCCATATCTAAGGTTTTTAATTGTAGTTGAAATTTTATTAACGGGATTCCTTTAGAAAAAAATCGGTTTTTCTGTGTAGCCAATATCACCACGCTGGGCTGTGCGAGGTATAAAGGCAATAGGGAAAGGTTTCGCATAAGCGGTTTTAAGTCTTTTAACAGTTATCAAATGATGACATGGAGTTTTAAATAGTATCTGACTAGATATAGTATCAAAAGTAATCTTATGAAATAATTGTAGAAAATTATTTCCTAAGAGTATATCACAACCTGTATTATGAAAATAAAATGGTGGACATTTTATTAAATATTGTCCTATTAAAATTATCGGTTTTTCTATTCCTTTTTTAATTTCTATAACATTATTCGTGTAACATCCCGGATTTCGGGTGATGAATTTTTGTTATATATGAAATATGTGAAAAATAAATTTTTACTATTTGAGGGGGTGTAAATGTAATTAAATGTATGGTTATTTTATAATTTCCAGCGGACCGGATTGAATAGTGAAAAATGAAAAATTGGAAAACTGGACCAGAGAGCATCGCGACCTGGTCACCGCGACCACAGGTCGCGACAGCTCCCTCGCGGTGAAAAACGCAAAATCTGGCAGTGAGTGCCGCGACCAGTCACCGCGACCACAGGTCGCGATGGCTTGCTCGCGATGAAAATGGCAAAACCTGGCAGTGAGCAACGCGACCAGCCACCGCGACCACAGGTCGCGATGGACTGCTCGCGACGAAATTGTCAAAAATTGGCAGTGAGCAGCGCGAGCTCCCGCGCGACCAAGGTGCGCTCGCGACGAAGGCGGTGCGCGCACTCCAGTGAGCACCGCGACCTGGTGGCGCGACCACAGGTCGCGACGGCGGTCGCGATGGCGAAAAAAATATAAAAAAAATAGAAGCTTCTCGCAGAAGCGAGAAGCCAAAACAGAGAGAGAAGGAACCGAGAAAAAGAGAGAAAAGGAGAGAAAAGAGGGAAGAAAAAGAAAGAAGAAGAAGAGAGAAGAGAGAAGAAGAAGAAAGAAAAGAAAAGAAAAAGAGGAAGAAGAGGAAGAAGGAGAAAGGAAAGGGAAGGGAAAACGAAATCGTGGAACCGCGATTGTCGAACGAAAAATACGGATTCGAAGTAGGTGTACGTTTGTTTTCGCAATCGTATTCGCAATTGTATGAAAGTATTTAGTTATCGTTTTCATTTCCGTTTTCGTTTGTGTTTTCGTTTTCGATTTCGTTTCGTTTTGTTTTCGCCTTCGTTTTCGATTTTCGTATGAAAATGGTTTATATTATATGAAGAAAAATTGATGATTTGCATAGCTATTGTTGACTTGTAATTCGTTTACGATAGACAGCATTTGGATCGTGTTTCGAATATTTTGATTGTTATAAATTGTGAAAATACTTGATTTAGTGACTTGAATGATTATTGTTTATGATTTGTAATCTATTGTGATTTCTTGAAAATTATTTACTGAAACGGCCCTAGGATACTTAGACATAGAAACGGATATAGGAGGTTGGTATACCAGCTGGGTTTTACCTAGCAGTACTGCGCCGTTGTTATTGTGTGATTGTTGTTGCGGGGCAATCTCGGACAATCACACCGACTTAGTGATCGTTGTTGCGGGGCAATCTCGGACGATCACAATGATACTAGCGATTGTTGTTGCGGGGCAATCTCGGACAATCGCGATGATATTAGTGATTGTTGTTGCGGGGCAATCTCGGACAATCACGTGGACCCATATTCCAGTCCTAGAATGTTTAGTATTCTAGTGGGCCAGAATTGATTTGAATTGAAAAGTGTACTGAATGATTTTATTGATAGCATTTGTATATTGATTTCCTTATTGAAATTAAAGTGATTGAAAGTGTTTAATGCTTTGATTCTGAAATATAATTGTTTTGAAAGTGATTTAGAAATAAAACTCATATTGTGGTTTATTGTTTCTTTAAAGAATAATTATGTTGTAATTTACTTAATTGAGATTTTAGTACACCCACTAAGCTTTATGCTTAGCGCGTTAGTTTGTTTCTAACGCGTAGGTACCAGGAATCCAGAGGAGGCTAGAGATTGAAGGAGGAACAAGTTGCAGACCGAGTCACAGGATTGTACAGTTGGGTAGCTATACTTTTGTTATGTGTATATATTCTGAAAGCATGCATATACAGGGAAATTGTAAATAAGTTTTGTAAAACGTTTTGTAATTAATTAGTTTATGATTACTGTCTTTTATTATTTAAATGTAAATAGTAAAGTTTGATTTGTTATTATTTTATAAACTGATTGTGAAAGTCGCACTAAAAGGCAGAGTGCGCAACTGATTGAATGTGATAGAAGTGTTTGTGTGAAAAATGTGAATTTTGAATTGATTTGGGTAAAAGCAGGTTTTTGGGAAGTCCGAAAAACAAACGGCACTCTGCTGAATTTTCGCAAAAAGTTAATTATTATTATGGGCTCACTTGAAAAGGATCTTTAAAATATTTTATGGGCTCACGGTGATTTTGAAACGTAAAATGAGTTTTGAAAAGTTTTGAAAGTCCGAGTAGCGCGCCCCGGATCGGTCCGGCCGGATCGGGTCGGGGGGTGCTACAATTCGAAATATCTCTTCTTCTAATTATGGGTAAATCTTGATGATATTTTTCAGGAAAGCATTGAGGTTTACTCAAACATGAGTCTGAACCACTATCTATATATGCTGCAAAGTATTCAGCTTTATAATCTTTATAGGTTAAACCTATTGGTATATATATATATATATATATATATACTATATGGACTTGTCATTTTTTTACTTTCAAGTCACAAAATTTTTTTTTGTCAATTTTTTTTTAAAAAAGGGAACCGGAACTGGAACCGACGAAACCGCCGGTTCCGGTTTTGAACTAGCCATTCCGGTTTCAAAAAATAAAAAACTGAAACCGGGATCTTGGGTCCCGATTCCTGTTTTGGATTCTGGAACCGATTTTTAACCGAAACCTTTGGTTCGGGTTAAAAACCGCCAGTTCGGTTCTAACCGTCCGGTTCGAACCGAACCAGGACCATCCCTAATGGAGACAGCGTTATAAGCTAAATAACCCCAATTTTTAGGGTTTTTTTGTTTTGTTTATGTCTTGAGTTTTTAGTTATTATTTTATAGGCCATAATGCAAAGAAGAAATGAAATATCTTTTATTATTTTAATAAAAAAATATGATGGCTAATCAAGTAGATTAAATGCTTCAAGTCATATCTATTCTTCAAGTTCAAGAATTCATTATAAGATTAATAAAAACTAAATTTGAGAATGATGTTTCATCTCTATTTCGCATCAATATTTCTTAATATGAACATGGTGACAAAAGTATATTTAAATATAATAATATCTCATTGACAAACAAAATAAGATCAAAAGAGCTTGTATTAATATAAAACCGTGTCAACCTATTTTTCACTATCTATGAAAATTAAGGTAGTCAATGTCAATGTTCCCAATTTATAAAATTTCAATAGTTTAAGTACTACATAGAAAAAATAAAAGGTACATGTTGTTTTGCATATTATCTTGATATTTTTTATAATATTGCATTGAAGTTTTGCATGTTCAATATCGAATGTGTTGTATCGCTAGTCCCGACGATAAATCCTGGCTATGTCACTTAGTTGTTCTTACAGTTCTATATTTGTGGTTGTACACGAGTATTGAGTTGAATCACATAAATTAAAGATAGATAATTGAAAGTTTAAGTGCAACGGTCTATATGAAACTAGAGAGGGGGTGAATAGGTTCTTACTCAATTTTTTGATTATAAACAATTTAATTAGATTAATTCAACAATTATAAACACATAACAAATGCGGAAGAGATAAACAAAATCAATACAAGGATTTTAGCGTGGAAAACCCCTTCCAACAACGGATCAAAAACCACGGGACCACTCTTGGCCACTTAACGGACAATCCACTAGTGATAAATGCAGTACACCTTCAAGTTGAAATTACAAGGACTCACTCCCTTGGACTATCCCGCTCTAGTCTACCCGTAGGCCTTTTCCCTAATGATCTCCCAAGATCCACTAGCTGACTAAACGTATATCTTCAAGCTATCCTAGAATTCACACTCCTATTGGCGTGAGCCTACACCTATCGTCTCGCAAGAGCCAACTAGTGAAATTCCACACAAATGCAACTTTTGCACAAGAAGCAAACCTTAAGCTTGTTCACAAGACTTCACCAAAGTCACACAAGCTCTTCCAATAACACAAATGATTATAGTCTAAGTGTTCAATGATGCATGAACATACAATTAGGATGCATGACCAATACAACCTATGATGCTAAGTGAACTAGTGTACACAATCTACTTAAATAACACTTAGCATAAACACATTTCAAGACCTAACAAATTTTGCAACAAATTCAACATTTTCAAGTCATGAAACAAACATATTCAATGCATGAACTCTACAAGGCAGCCAACATGTTTATATGAATGTGATTCTAGTAACAAATAAATTATTATAACAACAACTAACACTCTTGATCCAATCTAGATTAGTACCAAAACACTAAACACATGTGAGATAGAGGTATAATTCATTTAAGTAAGACAAATGCACTCTAAATCACAACATAAACTTATCTAGGTACTAATTCAACTTCCTAAACCCCTTATCATGCATTAAACACAAAAACCATAAGCTTTCAACATCCAATCAATATCTAACTCTCATTCAATAATAACAAAGAGATTTAAATGATATGAAGCATAAAACAATTTCAACATACAAGAAAAACACTTACCACAAGTCTCTAGTTTGATTACATGGACATACAAGAGGGATTGGGTGAGTTTTGAGAGATTGGATTTGAGAGAGTATGAAGAGAGAGAGCTGCTAGGGTTCTTCTTTCTGGTTTTTGGATGAAAAATACGAAGTGACCTTTATATAGGAAGAGCCACGGGTTGGGTTGCCACACAAAACTGGTCGGGCGTACATGTGGGTCGGGTGCAGTTTTCTACACTGACCTATGTTCGATTTCAAGCTAAGATCTAAAGAAACACCACCCAGAAAATTCTGAAAAAATAACTAAAGAAATTAGACACATATATGAAAAACTTTCATGAAGAACACCATTTAAAATTCGAACAGTAAGGGTTCCATATTGGACCACATACATGATACACAAAAACTGTCTCCCCTGTTTTTTTCAGCATTGACCTATGTCTGATGTTTAGCTATTATCTAGAGATACGCCACCCAGAAAATTCTGAAAACATTAGAGACGAAGGTAGACACATATATGAACAATTTTCATGAAGAATACCATTTACAATTCGGACAGGAAGGGTGACATATTGGATCACATACATGTCAAACAAAAACTGTCTCCCCTGTTTTTTCCAACGCTGACCTATGACCGGTTTCTATCTAATATCTAGCAAAGTGCCACCCATAAAATTCTAAAAAACTTATAGAAGTAAGTACACACATAGGCCAACAACTTTCATGAAGAATATGCTTTGTAATTCGAATAGAAAGGTGGAGATATGGGACTATCTATTGGATGCATCTGCAGAACATAACATATGAATGCAACACAATGAACTATGCACCATCTACCATGTCAATGATGAATGAGATGCCTAGAAACACAATGACTGATATGTTGTGAGTGTGTGAGATCCTAAAAACTTTTGTGAAATTGAGAGCAACTTACCAAATGAATCGATGATCTTGATGCCTTCAACAAAAGCTCCCAAACACAATTACAACCAAAGAGTGTTTTGTACGGAATTAGCCAACCTAGAAAATACTCGACCTAACAATCTCCCCCTTTAGCTATTCCGTGATAAAACCTCAAACCTTACAAATATACAAATGATACAAAGTTTGAATTCACAAATATAACCTCACAAAATTATAATGAATGATCTTAAAACTAAAACTTGAAGCTTGAGATCATTTCTGAACAAGGTAAACCTGAAACAAAAGAAAGCACACTAACACAAAACAAAAGACGTTAGTAGACACCGTGCGGTTCATATAAACGCCCATAGATAAATATAATCATTAATAACAGACACAAAACGATAAACGATAAACACATGTATGCATTAACATTTATCCCTCTAAGACTATTTCCATATGCACATAAAACAAAACAAACTTATCCCCCTTTTTGTCTCCCCCTCAAATTCTCCGCCTGAGTACTATACAACAATACAAACTTCTCCCCCTTTTTGTCATGGGAGAGGCAAAGGAAAAACACAATAGACAAAGATATGGGTAAACAGAAAAATATCGCACAAGAGACAAGAGAATACACGTACCAACTCCCCCTAAATGCCATACACAAGTAACATGGGAGTCATATCCTTAAGGAACCAATAATCACAAATATGCACCACAACAAATATCAAGTCTCATCTCAACTTCAAAAACACAAACACAATCATCACTTCATTAACAGATTAACATTTGCCCACAATAAGTGACCAATATACACACAAACACACACACACACACACACACACACACAACATATATATAAATATATATCATCCTGTCTCAAGAAAGTCGCAAAATTTCAAAATAAGCTTTTGAGGAAAATATTTTGATATCAACTACAAAACAACTTTATATTATCATTCAACACAAGCTCGTCTCTCTCTCCTTTTCTTTTTTTTAAGCTTTTCCTTCTCTTTTATTTTTTTTATTTCTACTTTAATTTTAATTTCCAAAGGCATTGGCGGCTTTCATTACACCTAAGGAGGTAGCCTTCTCCTCTAACTTGGAGATAAAGATATTGTTTCAAGCACATTGTAGAGGTAGCTTTCACTCTTCCAGAGGGCATAGCCATTTCCAAGCCTTTGTTTACCAAGCCATTATTAATTCAATTAAACATTTCTCAACAAGAAAACTATTTAAAAAAAAAATATTTGAGAGCAATGAGAAATCTTTTGACATTCAGAAACTGGATGAACTTAATAAACACACAACATTCACACAATTGCTTATACAAGTCCAAATATGGGCATTTTGTCAATTGCAACAAAGATATGAAGGGCTAATGTCAGGAATTTAAGAGTAGATAAATGATACAGATCATTTTACACAAATATGACACTAGTCCACTCTTAGACATGAACAACAAATGTTACAAATGACATGGCACAATCAATGAGGGGCGTATACACCAATGGATTTACTAAGTGATTGAAACCTAGCATGATCCAAATGTTTGGTAAACAAATCAGCAAGTTGATTTTCTGTGGACACATGATCTAAGGACCCTACTTTGCTTTCAACTAATTCTCTAATGAAATGATGTCGAATGTTAATATGCTTAGTCCTAGAGTGTTGAACAGGATTTTTGGAAATATTTATAGCATTAGTATTGTCACAATAAATTGTTAGAATACCTTGTTCCAAGCCATAATCCTCAAACATTTGTTTCATCCATTGAAGTTATGTACAACCACTATCTGCTGCAATGTATTCTGCCTCTACAGTTGACAAGG
The DNA here is from genome assembly GCA_003430845.1 of Xanthoceras sorbifolium. Classification (NCBI taxonomy): domain Eukaryota; kingdom Viridiplantae; phylum Streptophyta; class Magnoliopsida; order Sapindales; family Sapindaceae; genus Xanthoceras; species Xanthoceras sorbifolium. The sequence goes on from QUWJ01000863.1 coordinate 28,270, forward strand.
AGATAGAGTTTTGCTTTTTGCTATACCAGGATACAAGATTGTTTCCCAGATAGAATCATCCTCCAGTTTTGCTTTTTCGATCATCAATGCATCCTGCCCAATCTGCATCACTAAAGCTAACCAGGTTAGGGTTAGGGTTAGTGTCAAAAGAGTACCAAATTCCAAAGTCCGAAGTTCCATTGACATATCGAATTATTCCTTTCACAGCTGTGAGATGTGACTCTTTTGGATCTGATTGATATCTGGTGCACAAACCAACACTTAAAGAAATATCAGGTCTGATAGCAGTTAAGTACATGATCGGTCAATTATTTTCATATATTTACGACCCCTAAACCGTATCTTTTAATTGTATTCTTAAGTATTTTTGGTGCTTTTGATGTGTTTTCCTCTAGTGTACAGGTAATAAGGTTTTGTGCGTAATTGAAGAGTTTTGGTGGATTAAATTGAATATTTGGGAGTGCACACAGCTGTCATTGTTTGGAGGCTGCCATAAATTCTACAAGATGAACTGGGTTGAGCGCCTTATATTTCTGGAAAGGTCACGATGTCTGCTTTCCGGCAAATTTTACGGTTCGTGATTCCGAGTTGTCTAGAGAAAGTTATGCTCATTTTCACAACAGTGTGCAGACTCACGACTTTCATATCGAGAGTTAAGTCATGAGTCATGTTTCGGAGGCCGTCATAAATTCCATAGAAAGAACTGGGTTTCGAGCTTTATATGTATGGAAAGATATAGATGTATACTTTCCAATACATTTTACGGTTCATGATTTGGAGTTTTCTAGAGGAAGTTATGGTCATTTTCGTAACAGTGCGCAATCCTGAAATTTGGACCAGTGAGCACCGCGACCTAGTACCGCGACCGTAGGTCGCGCTACAGTGGTCGCGAGATGAAACATCAATTTGTTGGCAGTGAGCACCGCGAGTACAGTGCCGCGACTACTGTAGCGCTACAGTGGTCGCGATGAAACATAATTTGTTGGCAGTGAGCCGCGAGCACAGTGCCGCGACCGTAGGTCGCGCTACAGTGGTCGCGATGGCGACGCGAGAAACCTATTTTTCAATGCCTATAAGTAGAAAAAGGGCTCTCAAGAGAGGGATTCGACTAGGGCTCTAAGGAGAGGACCAAGAGGAGACCAAAGAGAAGAGAAGAGGCAAAGAGGGGAGAAGAAGATCATCTTGAAACCAAGAGGGATTGGATTCAATCCTTGAGCCAAAATCTCACCATCAAGCTTGGATTTGGAGAAAGTGGAAGCTAGACAAATTCCCAATGAGGAGGAGGACGAAAGTTCATCACACCTAGAGTTTTTCTATCCCTTTCCTTCTTTATTTTCATGCTTGTAACTCTCTTATTAATTGGAAAACATGTTTAGTTGTAAATCTTTGATTATGAACTAAATTTGTAAGTTAGGGTTTTGATGAATCTTATTCTATGATGATTGAATGAATTGATTGTTTAATTTGTTGTGGTTGATTATTGTGTTGTTGAGTGGTATTATCATGCTTAATGCTTTTGAATGTGAAGGCCTACATTTAGATGATAAATTGGTGGTGTGTTATGTACCGAGAGGAGACGCCCACCACGTGCTCGATATAATGTCCACCACAAGTAGAATTGGATAGAGATATACTAATTTGCTTGTGTGATCACATAGGGTGTTTATTGTAACTAATGCATTCTCATGCACTTGGATATACCATCGAGAGATAGGATATTAGTGTGTGCGGAATAGGTCCGATTTACCTCGAGAGGGGACTTTGGATAAATTAGATGAACACGGTCATCATCATGCATAATTAAACTCAACAATGTGCTTTCATGAAATTCAATCGGATGGATAGGTGAATTCAAATACCCTAACTAATCTCTCATATTGGTTGTTTGCTTTACTTTTATGTTTTATATTCATCTTTCAATTCGATCAATTAAAATCTTTCGATTATCCAAATAGAAATAGGCTTGGTTAATTTTAGTACTCAACGCCTAAATATCCCTGTGGAGACGATAATTTACTCATCATTTTATTACTTGTGCCGACCCCGTATACTTGCGGGTACAAAAAGTCGCATCAAGTTTTTGGCGCCGTTGCCGGGGATATTTTAGTTGTGTTGATATTAATACCGATTAAGTCTATAGCTAATTTGGATTTGTATATATATTTATTTTTATTCTTATTAATTTTGATTTTTTTTTGTTTCTATGGAGGACATGTATTTGGTATGAGGCACCTGAGCTTACCGAGGAAGTGGCGACTAGAGACTACAAGCACCTTTGGGTTGTTTCTTATGTGGGGGGCCGCATGTGAGTACTGATTGTCAGGTGGGCAATCCGTTTGCTGAGAGCCATTCTGAGCAAATGCAGTACGAGGGCTATGTACATTATCAACACAACCCCTACATGAGTTCGTACAATCCTGGGTGGAGCAATCATGCTAGCTATTCATGGAGCAACCAACAAGAAAATGGGTCAAGACTGGAAGACATGCTTGTCGATTACGTGACAAAGATGGAAATCCAGGAACAGCAGAAAAAGATGCAGCTTTGGAAGACATGATTATTAAATTCATGATAAAGCTGGATGAAAGAATGGATTCCCAAGATGAGGCCCTGAAGAAGCTGGAAGCTAAACTTGATCAAGTTGCTCAACATACTCAAGCAGCTACCCAACGCTTGGAGATTCAAATCGGCCAATTAGCTACAGAGATCCAATGGCAAGAGCACGAACCATATCCTATGGTGCAATGCAATGAAACGGCCGTGGAAATCGAAGAGCAAATTGAGCATCAGATTTGGGTTGATCAAGTAGAGACGGAAGGGAGCAAGAACTTGTTTTATGGAGATGAGGCATCTACCCTTCCAAACCACTTGAGTTATGTCTAGTCCATAGCCACTGCAAAAGAAGAAAGCCACCAAGATACATACGTTTCTGTAGACCTCGGAGAAGGGAAGCCCAAACCGCCTCCGCCTTTTGAGCAGAACCCGCACTTGGGCCGTAAAGAGATACCTTCGCATTCGAGGTATGCAGTGCTGGGAGAGTCATCTTCTCTTCCAGTCATTTGGTTAGGATGGTGCGGTAAGATGAGGAGATACCAATCATGGGGGAGGTGGGCGAAAGCTCAAGCGATGAGGTAAAATATGTATATATTCTTTTATTTTTTTATTTTTTTTTTTAGTTTAAATTTCTTGTGTTTCGTAACTATTTCCCATGAACTTTGAAGTGTTGTGCCTTGAGTTGAAAATTTTGAAGTTCGGGGGAAGTTTGGTTGGATGTACATATTTTGAAGTGTTTGATTTCTTTGATTTTGTTTTTGTTTGTTTTGTGTGTCTTTTAGATTTGTTAGTTGTGGATATCTAGGGTTGTTAGTTGTGGATATTAGGACTGTTGTTTGTGTTTTGTTTTATGCGTTTTTGTTTTTGTGTCGAGTTTGTTTGTTTTTAGTTTTATTTTTATTTTTGTTTTTATTTCTTTATAAACCCCTTTTCTTCGTACGTAAGGTGTAAAACATTGAGGACAATGTTTATTTTAAGTTTGGGGGTATTGTTTGGTGTTTGTGTGTCTGTTGGTGTATATAGGCTGGAAACCTAGACTTTCCTCATACGCAATGCGTTTGGAAGACTTAGGTATAACAATGCCACGTACACCAGTTTTCGAGTCTTTTATTGTATTTTGTATTTTGTGTGTTTGTGTTAGGATAGCGAAACCATATGCATGCTTTACAGAAATTGAGTAATAATATGTAAATACTTAGGTCATTTGAGTGTACAAAGTTGTTATTTGGAATAATGCCGGTAGTGTTTGTGCATCTAAACATATAGGTTGGCGTCTTTGCATTGTAATATGTGACAACTTTCAATTAATAGCTGATTAATAGTGGAGACTACCCTTAGTGAGATTTTGAGATTATTGCGTATTTATTCTGAGGGAATTTTCGTTTCTACTCTTATACACTTTCTTGAGCTTTATTGTCATTAGATTGATCTCTATAAGTTTGCATTGGATGTTAATGAACTGCATTATGAAAATCTTGTATATATGTTTTGAATGTTCGATTGAGTAGATTTTGGAGATATGATCCAGGCATTGTGTGTGAATTCCTAAATAGCTTGATTTCCTATGTAATTGCGTGCTCCCTATCCCATTCGCGGCCAAACACTATCATATTAGCCTTTTATTGTATGACCTACATATCCAAAAATCCTAGCCGAAATGTAAGACGTTACCTTTGACGCTTGGAAACTAGAGACAATTAAAAGAAAAATGTGTAAGTGTTGAGTGAGGAAGAAGGAGTGGAGTAGAAAAGATGATATGGATATGGGTAATGTGCAAGAAAAAGAGAATAGCCAATAAAATAATGAATAAAATAAAAAGAGTTGGCTAAAATGAAAAAAGGAGTGAAATGCACAAAGTATAAATTGAAAAAGGGTTGAAAAAGAGGTTGAAGGAGAAAGGTGTAGAAGAGGAAGGGAAGAAAGTTGAGCAAATTTGGTAGTCGTGAGAGAAGTTGCACGAATTGAAAATTTTATGAAGTCTCTCAATAGGTTTCCAAGTGAGTTGAGCCTGATTTCCGTCCTTTTTAAACCAATCACCCAAAGCCCCATTACAACCATTTAAAGACCTGTTGATCTCCTTAGGAAACTTAATTGTAATATTTGACATGTATGTATATTGGTTTTTCCGTTCTTAACATTTGATATCTTTCATGAGATCCTTTGCTTAATCTGTGCGTTCTTTCTAATTATTGATGCATACGACACATTTTGAAATTCTTGCTCATAAATTCCAGTCGTATGCAGTTGAAAGTGTGATAACCTAGGTTCTGAGTGCTATTGAGTGAAAACTTGCGAGCCTAGAGTCAAGGCGAATTATATCAGCAGTCTATTGATATGGAAGGTGTCACGATTATAAATGCGTTGCATGTCAGTGTCCCGTATGATATAGGATGTATTAAACTTATTGACAGCATTTCGAATTTCTAATTTTGTGCTATTCTTATACCTTTGCATTTGTGTATATATTTAATTTGATGTTGAGGTATGTATGTGTTTAGCTTAGGACGTTTGTGGGTATCGTAGCTGGTAAACCCTCACGAGACTATAACTCGTCCACTAGGGCCACCTAGGGGTTTAAAGGCTTGTGGCACGTGCTAAGTGCCATCGTTGCATCCTACGAAAATGGATATAGCTTAGTTCGTTTTTTATTTTAGTTTTAGTTATTTTTGTCTTTATTTTTAATCGTGGTGTGTTTCGATTTGCTTGAGGACAAGCAAAAGATAAGTTTGGGGGTATTTGATCGGTCATTATTTTCATATATTTACGACCCCTAAACCGTATCTTTTAATTGTATTCTTAAGTATTTTTGGTGCTTTTGACGTGTTTTCCTCTAGTGTACAGGTAATAAGGTTTTGTGCGTAATTGAAGAGTTTTGGTGGATTAAATTGAATATTTGGGAGTGCACAGCTGTCATTGTTTGGAGGCTGCCATAAATTCTACAAGATGAACTGGGTTGAGCGCCTTATATTTCTGGAAAGGTCACGATGTTGCTTTCCGGCAAATTTTACGGTTCGTGATTCCGAGTTGTCTAGAGAAAGTTATGCTCATTTTCACAACAGTGTGCAGACTCACGACTTTCATGTCGAGAGTTAAGTCATGAGTCATGTTTCGGAGGCCGTCATAAATTCCATAGAAAGAACTGGGTTTCGAGCTTTATATGTATGGAAAGATATAGATGTCTACTTTCCAATACATTTTACGGTTCATGATTTGGAGTTTTCTAGAGGAAGTTATGGTCATTTTCGTAACAGTGCGCAATCCTGAAATTTGGACCAGTGAGCACCGCGACCTAGTACCGCGACCGTAGGTCGCGCTACAGTGGTCGCGATGAAACATCAATTTGTTGGCAGTGAGCACCGCGAGCACAGTGCCGCGACCGTAGGTCGCGCTACAGTGGTCGCGATGGCGACGCGAGAAACCTATTTTTCAATGCCTATAAGTAGAAAAAGGGCTCTCAAGAGAGGGATTCGACTAGGGCTCTAAGGAGAGGACCAAGAGGAGACCAAAGAGAAGAGAAGAGGCAAAGAGGGGAGAAGAAGATCATCTTGAAACCAAGAGGGATTGGATTCAATCCTTGAGCCAAAATCTCACCATCAAGCTTGGATTTGGAGAAAGTGGAAGCTAGACAAATTCCCAATGAGGAGGAGGACGAAAGTTCATCACACCTAGAGTTTTTCTATCCCTTTCCTTCTTTATTTTCATGCTTGTAACTCTCTTATTAATTGGAAAACATGTTTAGTTGTAAATCTTTGATTATGAACTAAATTTGTAAGTTAGGGTTTTGATGAATCTTGTTCTATGATGATTGAATGAATTGATTGTTTAATTTGTTGTGGTTGATTATTGTGTTGTTGAGTGGTATTATCATGCTTAATGCTTTTGAATGTGAAGGCCTACATTTAGATGATAAATTGGTGGTGTGTTATGTACCGAGAGGAGACGCCCACCACGTGCTCGATATAATGTCCACCACAAGTAGAATTGGATAGAGATATACTAATTTGCTTGTGTGATCACATAGGGTGTTTATTGTAACTAATGCATTTCCATGCACTTGGATATACCATCGAGAGATAGGATATTAGTGTGTGCGGAATAGGTCCGATTTACCTCGAGAGGGGACTTTGGATAAATTAGATGAACATGGTCATCATCATGCATAATTAAACTACAACAATATGCTTTCATGAAATTCAATCGGATGGATTAGGTGAATTCAAATACCCTAACTAATCTCTCATATTGGTTGTTTGCTTTACTTTTATGTTTTTATATTTTCATCTTTCAATTCGATCAATTAAAATCTTTCGATTATCCAAATAGAAATAGGCTTGGTTAATTTTAGTACTCAACGCCTAAATATCCCTGTGGAGACGATAATTTACTCATCATTTTATTACTTGTGCCGACCCCGTATACTTGCAGGTACAAAAAGTCGCATCAGTACAAAAACTTCCTATCATTTTCTATATAGACTCTGATCAACACTTTTCCTATTTTAATCTTTACTCAATTTCAATGAAGTGCTCATGGGTGTGTTATAGTGTTTTGAAGATTCTAACCCAAACCTTTTCACTAGGTTTTTAACATATTTAGCTTGGGAAATGAAAATCCCATCACTCATTTGCTTGATTTGTAAACTTAGGAAATAAGTTAGCTCACTTACCATGCTTATCTCAAACTCACGAGTCATCACATTAACAAAGTCACTTACCTGCTTTTCATTAGTGGAACCAAAACAACATCGTCAACATAAATTTGAGCTATGAATAACTCACCCTTTTCACATTTGATGAACAAGGTTTTATCAACACTACCTCTTATGTATTTGTTTTCAAGCAAGTAGTGGGTGAGACGTTCATACCATGCTCGCCGAGCTTGTTTCAATCCATAGAGTGCTTTCTTCAATTATATACGTGCTCTGGATGATGTGGATCTACAAATCCCTTTGGTTGCTCAACGTATACTTCTTCTTGAAGAACTCCATTTAGAAATGCACTCTTCACATCCATTTGATGTAGTTTGAACTTGCACACATAAGAAACACACAATAAAAGTCTAATAGATTCCAATCTAGCTACTGGAGGAAAGGTTTCATCAAAGTCTACTCCCTCGAGTTGTGTGTAGCCTTGAGCAACTAGTCTTGCTTTGTTCCTCACTACATTTCCATTCTCGTCCGATTTGTTCTTGAAAATCCACTTTGTACCAATAACATTGGTACTCTTAGGTCTAGGGATGAGAAACCATACATCATTCCTTTGAAATTGATTGAGTTCTTCTTGCATGGCACCAATCCAGAACTCATCTTGAAGTGCTTCTTCAACTTTCTTGGGTTCGAATTGAGACGTGTAGCAAACATAGCTAACTTGATTAGCTAGTTGTCTTCTTGTTCGTACTCCTTCACTCACATCTCCTATGATGTCATCCTTTTTATGAGACCTCCTAACTCAAGGAGCAGGATCTGTTTGATTTGGCATTTCTTCAGTCTCCTCTCTTTCACATTTGAGTATAAACCTGCACATTCAGAATTCTCAACAACAAACTCATCATCAATATTAGACACAATTCCTGCATCATCCACAACCACATTAGATGATTCCATAATTGTACAAGTAGTTGAATTGAATACCCTATATGCTCTACTGTTAAAAGAGTATCCTAGAAAAATACCTTCATCACTTTTAGCATCAAACTTACCAAGTTGGTCACAATAATTTAAAATGTAGCACTTACTCCCAAATGTGTGAAAGTAGCTTATATTGGGCTTCTTTCCTTTCCATAACTCATATGGAGTTTGTCTAGTGCCGGGTCTCAAGAAAACACGGTTTGAAATGTAGCATGCAGTATTGATAGCTTCAGCCCAGAAATTCCTTGGAAGTTTCTTGTTATTGAGCATAACTTTAGCCATCTCTTGCAATACTCTGTTCTTTCTCTCAATAACACCATTTTGTTGAGGAGTTCTAGGAGCAGAAAACTCGTGAAAAATACCAAGGTTATCACAAAAATTACCAAAGCTAGCATTTTCAAATTCCTTTCCATGATCACTCATAATTCTTTGAATGTTCTTGAATTTAAGATATTTTTCATTCTGAAGTTTAATGCAAAGTGATTTAAATTTTTCAAAAGCGTCTGACTTTTCTCTAAGAAAATCAATCCAAGTGAATCTAGAAAAGTCATCAACACACACAAAGATATACCGCTTACCTCCAAGGCTTTCAGTTTGCATAGGATCCATGAGATCCATGTGAAGAAGCTCCAAGGGACGTTTGGACATTGTACCTTTATTTTTCTTGTGTATCCCCTTTGTTTACTTCCCAATTTGACATGGTCCGCATACACCTTCCTGTTTCTTTCCTAGCTCAGAAAGACCTTTCACAGCCTTCATCTTTCCAAGTTTCTTTAGGTCCTTGAAATTCAAGTGACCAAGTCTTTGATGCCAAAGTTCAACCTGTTCATGGTTAGTCAAATTGCATTTAAGAGGTTTAACATCAATACAATAACAATTATCATCAGTTCTTTTTCCCTACAAAATAACATTTCCATTAGAGTCCAAGATTTCACAAGTATCTTTAAAAAAGTTGACAGCATGTACACTTTCACACAAGTGTGTAATGCTAATCAAGTTTGCCTGCAATCCATCAACAAGAAGAGCATCATTAAGACTAGGTAAACCAGAAATTTTAATTGATCCTTTACCTATCACCTTCTTCTTAGAACCATTACCAAAAGTGACCCATCCTACATCCTTCATCACAAGATTTTCAAAAACATTTTTATCTCCGGACATGTGCCTAGAACAACCACTATCAAGGTACCAAGAATTTGCATTAATGGCTTTCAAGGCATAATGAGCAGCATAACATATGAAATCATCTTTCTAACCCATGCTTTTCTCATTTTCTTTTTTAAGTTCTTTTTTTGTGGTTTTGAATTAACAACATTGTTAGGCATTTGTCTAGAAAATCTTTCAAAGTGACAATCCCTAGATTCCATTTCATTATGGCATAATTGAATGTAATCAAAACATCTAGGTCTAATATGCCCTTTCCTACCACAAAAATGACAAATAGGAATTAAGTTAGAAAATGTACCTTGATGATTTGGTTGCCATTCATTTCTTTGGCGTCGGAATGATGTGGTGTTTGCTTCAAATTTTCTCTCTTGAAACATGTTGTCTTGCTTGATGAATGAGTGATTTCTTCAATTGCATAGCCTATGCTTCTCTTGTCTCCATAAGCCTTGTCAAGATTAATTACTTGATCAACCTTTAGTGCACCCAAAGTCAGCCCCTCGATTGATTTCCTTGCATCTTCTAATTCCTTGAGACATTCTTGTTCCCTATGTCTCACAATTTGCAAGGTCTTCTCTTTCTCACTCTGTAACATCCCTAATTTCAAATAAATATGAAAAGTATGGTTGAATTAATTTTGAATAAGTGAATATGATATTTATGATTTTAAAGTTTCCAGGTGGACCAGGTGGAGCGGTCCAGAAAGAATGCATGAAAGAAAAGGAAAATATTAGCAGTGAGCAACGCAACCAACATCGCGACCAGACACCGCGATGGTTGATCGCGATGAAAGCGGTGAAATCACTCCAGTGAGCAACGCGACTAGATGGCGCAACCACAGGTAGCGAGGAACGGTCGCAATGACCGAAATTTTATAAAAAAAAATAAGATGGCGGTGGAAGCTTCATGAGGAAGCAACACATAAAAATAGAGAGAGAACGAGAGAAGAGAAAGAAAAAGATAAAAAAGAAAGAAAAAGAAGAGAAAGAAGAAGAAGAAGAAGAAGAGGAAAGGAAGAAGAATAAAGAGAAGGAAAAGAGGAGGAAAAAAGAGACAAGGAGAAAAGAAAAAGGAAATCCAGGAAAGAAAGTTCGTAAAACTGGTATCCAGGTTGGTGTACACACAAATAGTTTTGATTGAACTTATTTGTGAATAATTCTTGAAAATAATTTTTAATTCTAGAAATGTGATTTATGTTGAATTTAATGATTTTAATTTTTGCAATATACTGATTATGCTTTGTTTTCTGTTACTTTGTATATTTAAATATTTTGTTTTACACGTAGTGATTGATTTTGATTTTGAAATAATTAAGAGAATTCTGTCTTATAAAAAGTTATTGGATTGTTGAAACATTATCTAAAATCCCTTAATAACGGCCCTGATATATGTATAGGGAAATATGATATAGGAGATTGACATGTCAATTGGGTGCACTTAGTAGTACTGCACTGATATTCTTAATGATTATGGTGATTCTACGGATACCATTTCATTTTGAAATGGGAAATCGACTGCGAATATACGGATACCATTTCATTTTGAAATGGGAAACCGACTGTGTATATAGGGATACCATTTCATTTTGAGATGGGAAACTCGACTGTAAACCAGTAATCCAGTCCACCCTGTTATGTGTATCAGAGGCCCAATTAAGAACTGAAAGTTAGAAAATGATGTGGAAATAAAGAAATGTTATTGAAATTGAAATCCAGAAACATTTGAACATAAGTTAATGAGCATAGTTTCAGTATTGGATATATATATATATATATATATATATATTGTTGTTTTATATTATTTTTGAAAATTAGTTATATTATTCCATTGTAATTATTTTTAGTGTACATCACTAAGCATTGTTGCTTAGCGCGTTGATTTTTTTCACGCGTAGGTAATAAAGATACCAGCAGAGAAAAGGACTGAAGAGCTGATAGATGCAAATTGAGGACCAGAGTCACCAAACTTTGGGTAGTTATATAGTTTTGTATAATATATTCAATTACGCATGCATATACAGAAATTTATAAAAGTGTTATATACTTGTTTGTAAATAATTGTTTGGTTTATGTTTTCGTTTTCAGAGGTTTGTAAATATTAAATTATGAATTGTTTTATTTGAAAATGTTTGGAAAGTCGCACTAGATGGTAGAGTGCGCATTTGATTTAGAAAAGAGATTTGAAGTGTTAATTATTATATTATTTGAGTTTTTTTTGAAACAGGATTTTTGAAAAATCAGAAAAACAGAGGAAACTCTGGCAAAATTTTTCAAAACAAGTTTTTGGATGGGCTCACTTTAAAAGAAATTTTTATATATAATTCATTTGGTTTTCATTGGTTTTCAAATTATAAAGTGAGTCAAGTCAAGTTTTAAATTATAAACAGTGTTAAATCAAGTTTTGAAAATCCGGTAGCGCTCCCTGAGTTGATTCAGACAGGTCAAGTCAGGGGGTGTTATACACTCAGTTCCTCTTTATTAGAATAATTCTTTTATCATCTTCTTTTTCTTTCTTGAGTTTTGGATGGCTTCTTCAACAATCTGAGCCCTTGATAATGCCTCTTGCTTCTCTTTCTCAAGAATCTTGAGTTTGACCTTGTAAGAAACATTTTTCTTCTTTATCTTGAGGCTTTCTGCATATAACTCATTAAAAGCTTCCTCAAGGCTTTCTTCATCTGATTCCTCTCTCACTCATTCTCGTTTCACTTTCACTAGCTTCTTCCTCATGCTATGATGACTTGCAACAAAGGCAGTGAAATTACTCACTAGCTCCTCTGAACTTGTGGAGCTTGTATCATCTTCTTTATCACTATCACTCCATGTTACCTTCATTGCCTTACCTTTCTTATTTTTCTTCAAATTGTTGGCACATTCGGTTAAGATATGCCCATAGCCTCCACATTCATAACATTGGACGCCTCTCTTGTTGATCTTTTCTTTTGAGGCGTCAACTTTCTTTAGAAAGCTTTTCTTTGTATCTTTGGTTCTTGTGGAGTTCTCACCCTTCTTTTGTTTGTCTTGAGGAATTTTTTGAACCTCTTAGCAAACATGGCAATCTTGGCTTCATTGAGATCATTATCATCTTCTGAATTTTCAGCTTCCTTGATTGCTTTGAGGGTTATACTTTTGTGTTTTACTGGTTTCAATCCCATTTCAAAAGTCTTCAAGGAACTAACAAGTTCTTCTACTCTCATGGAATCAACATCCTTGCTTTCTTTAATAGCTGTGACTTTAGCTTGAAATCTTTCGGGCAAGGATCTTAGAATCTTCCTAACAATCTTCGAGCTAGAATAGACTTCTCCCAACATATAACTCTTGTTGGTGATGTCTGTGAGCTTGGCTTTAAATTCTGTAAAGGTCTCATTCTCTTCCATTCGAAGACTCTCAAATTGAGATATTAGCATTTGAAGCTTGGACCTCTTGACAACTGTAGTTCCTTCATGTGTGATTTGGAGGATCTCCCATGCTTCCTTGGCACTTTCACATTTTTGAATATGCCTATATTGACTGTCATCAACGCCACAGAAAATAGCGTTCAACCCCTTTGAATTCCAAGTTGCCAAATTGTAATCCGTAGGTGTCCAAGTTGACTTGGGTTTCAATGTTCTTCTTCCCATCTTCACTTGTGGTTATGAGAGGTGTGTACCCTCTTCGATGCTTGTCCATACATGTTCTGTAACACCCCTCGACCGAATCCGAACCCGCTTGGACCGAATCGGGGAGCGCTATCGGATACAGACATATACGGATACGGAAAATTGAAAACAGTAGTGGAAGTACCTTCTTATACAGTTAGTATTAAAATATACTATCGAAAACTTAAAATCATATACTTAAACATAAATCGAAATCAATAGTCCAAAATAGTTTCTGAAAATTTCGCCAGAGTTTCCCTCTGTTTTTCTGACTTTCCAAAACCTGTTTTCACAATTCATAAAATCCACACTTCTATAATCTCAAATCAAATTGCGTACCCTTCCATAACCGGTGCGACTTACCAAAAAATTATATCAAAATATTATAAATATTCAACTTCAAAAGCATTAAGTTCCATAGGCCCAAATATTACAAATATTTATAAACATACATAAAAACTAAATACCGTTCAAATATTTACAAAAAATATTATTGTCCATGCATGCCTATAATACATATAAAACATCAAAGATATAGGGGTTATCAAAATGCGGGAGCGATATGACTCAGGACTCAATCACTGCAGACTCAACTCTTTCTAGTCTTATCTTCTTCCTGAACTCTCTTACCTGCGTGTGAGAAACTCAACACGCTAAGCATAACGCTTAGTGGGTGTACCCAAAATCCAATTGTATAAACATAATAAATATCTCAATAACGCAAATAATATATAAAACCAACATATGGGCATAATTAAATCAAATATTTAAAATATATATATATCCATTGGAAAAACGATAACAAATATCATATCAAAGCAATTATTAACAACATCTTCCGAAATCGGAATAAAATATCGTATCAAACTTATTAATACCAAATCAAATCATAGAACAAATTATTTCATTTCTATTTCCATTTTAGGCTCCTGATATACTAAACATACTTTCGGAGGATTACGAGCTATACAGAACAGAGATGGATACCAACGGAGGAC
>QUWJ01001151.1:0-14752 GCA_003430845.1 Xanthoceras sorbifolium
AAAAGTTTATGATTCCATGTTGAAGAAGAGCACTAAGTTAATCTCAAGATCTTACTAATTAAGCTATATTGGTTTCAAGTTATGCTTGTTATTGAGTTATTATTATGAAAATGAAGAAAAATTTATATACAGATGTAAATGTATTCAAATGCTAATATTACATCACATATCACAAAAATCAGATTTGATTGGTTAAGATTATTGTATCTGATAAATAATGTATGCAACCATTATTGTAGGTAAATTGCCTCCAAAAGAGAGCTACATAGAGTAATATAAAATTATTTAAATTTTGTTTTCCAAATTACTACCCTTATTCCACAAGTAATGCATATTTAACATCGTTTACATGTACAAAACAAGGTCAATTGTGTGATTTTTGGGTTTTAATCGAAATAGGCCCCAATTATACATTAACATAAACTCAAAAATTTATCTAAAAAAATCGACAAACAACCAATCACAACCATCTGCATGAATCAAACATTAAAAAAAATAAACTAATAAACATGAATTTACTCATCCAAACATTAACCTTTTGCATAAAGTCTTCTAGTTTCCTCTCTTTACTCCTTGTTGTTATGAACGTCATGTTTTCAGTCAAGAAGAAGCCTTCACACATCAACGTATCACTTTTGATATGAGCTTTCATTCTTTTGTATGACAACGAATTGACTTGCTAGGGTTCTTTTTGGTGACAAAAGGGAAGAATGGCTGGAGAATAAATTGAAGAAAATTGAAGGGTTGATTGGAACTTTGAACGAAAGTGTCAATTACTAGTTTAATTGATCTGATGCCTCTATATTGCTTAATGACAATACAGTTTTTTGAGTTTTTTCGCTGGTGTTGACGTGTGAATTTGGTTAACGCAATTCACAGTAATTATAATAGCAAAGCAGTAAAACAAAATCAAACAAAAGAGATTTTTAAAGTGGTTCGGCCGAATAACAATGCCTACATCCACTGTTATCGTATTAATAATGAGCTCGCTATATTTGCTTTTTTTTTTCTCAATTTTTTGTAACTTTTGTAACAATGATGATCTTAACCTTTTACAGAGTGAAGGGTTGGAGCCCTCTTGTTTTACATAGAATCTAATTACTAAAATTTAGAAATTGAATCAAATCCCTATGAATCATATTTTAATTGAAATACCATTACTGGAAATATGATATTTAAGACTGATTGGGACTCTACTAGTTGATCATATCAAATCCCTATATTCATAAGATTCTTCTCTATCTGGAGCTTCGAGCTGAGCCTTATGCGAGCTGGAGCCATGCTGTTGATGCTAGATTATGTGTGTAAACATTCCAAGTCGCTTAGGAGTTGTAGCTCGCAT
The DNA here is from genome assembly GCA_003430845.1 of Xanthoceras sorbifolium. NCBI lineage: Eukaryota > Viridiplantae > Streptophyta > Magnoliopsida > Sapindales > Sapindaceae > Xanthoceras > Xanthoceras sorbifolium. Next base: position 1,343 of record QUWJ01001151.1, read on the forward strand.
AGAGTTTCTAGGTCCCTTTCTCCAATTTACATTATTGGGATGGACTTATTTGTTGTGTTGGGCTCTATTGACTTTTCCAGCCCGTTGAGCCTTGTTGACTTCATCAAGTTTGTTGGGCTTCGTTAGTTTATCTAGGCCTATTGGACTTTATTGATATTTTTGGGTCTATTGGGCTTAATGAAATTAGACACATAACATTAGCCCCCCAACTTCTAGCTCGAAAACCTTGTGGTGAAAGCTGCGATATATTTCTGTAGTTTAGCGAGCTAGGGCGGAGAAGTACTTTCCAGGTTACTTTTGGGAGGCCATGAGTCGCCTTTCCAAGTCGTTGGTGTCAGGTCACAAAGGCGGTTGCTCTTCTGGTAAGTGGAAGCTGACGTGTCAACTGCCACGTCGTCAATAGCATTAAATGCGCCTGCTACATCAGCTGCCCTTTGAGTATCCCGCCAAGTCCTAAGATGGAATCTTGACGGTTAATTTCGCTCAGACCTTCATTAGAAAGCTTCTCCCGTAACTTCGTTTGCAATTCTGGCGACCAAAACCATTCAGAGGTTTCTTTCTTAGTATTAGGAAGCATTTCTCATTGACCAGCAGTTGATTTCGTTTACTGTGCACGTTGTGTTTTGCCATTCACGGTGCGTTTTCCTATCTTTTTTTTTCTTTTTCTGGTTTTCTTATTTTTGGGTCCTTTTTATTTGGTTTTCCGTTGTGCCTGAATCTTTTTTGGGTGCCTGGAAGTTGTAGAGTCTCGTTCTTGTCTCTTTGTTGAGTCAAGAAAATTGGTCACATTATCACCGATTTATGTGCAATTATACCTATAACAAAAGGAGTTAGTGCAATTATACCTAGTTTTTATTAGGAATTTTGCATTTTAGCATTTTGTTATTTTGATTTGATTCATCTATGAAATCTTTTAGTTAATGTTAGTAAACTTAGGATTTTAATTTTAGTTAACAGCTTCAGTTATTTTTGACACTGACATGTACTATCTTTCTTTGTTTTAGGAAAATTCTACTTGTTTGCATTTTCGTGAAGTATGTCAATCAACGCTGTGATCTTCATGTCATGGAACATGGGAATTATAGCGTTATTAGAATCAACAATGATGCTAAAACTAAGTTATTTGGGATTCTTCTTAAAGAAAAGGGAGTAGTAGGAGCTTTCGATAACATGCCCATGGACGAGGCATAAACATGTGTTGAAGAGCGATGAAGAATTGATAGTTGTTTTCGAAGAATTTGACTAACATAATTTTTTGAGCATCGAGTTTGAAATGCAGGCCAAATTTTTGGTAACGCTACGCTGGTAAGGGAAATCGTAAAGAGTTATGCAATACAATAAGGTTTTTAGGTTGAAAAGTATAAAGAACGATAAGCACAAGTCCACTGCCACGCACAATAATGATGCATGCGATTGGAGGTTCCATGCATCACGTCTAACTAATGGTGTAACATTCGTGGTGGAGAACATTCATGGAAGACACGTGTTATGTCGAAGGCTGCCAGAAAACAATAAAGCAGATTTCCAGTGGATTGTAACAGTTATGAGTTTGAAAATTCTTGCAAACACTAATATTAAAGCCAAGATTATGAACAATGAGTTGCAAGATAAATATTCCTTAAGATGTGATACTTAGACTATATAATGGCAAATCAAAGGTTTTGAAGAACATGAAGGTTGACCATATAGATTCTCATGCCAAAATTAATAACTATGGGAACGTTGTCCTTGCAATGAATCAGCGTAAGTGTGTAACAGTTGCAGTGGATCGCAGTTTAAAGATAAATTCTAAATTTCAGAAATTTTACCTTAGTTTCGATACAATACAAATGGAGTTCACAAAATATTGTAGGCCTTTAATAGACATTGATGAGTGCCATTTGACTAGGTAGTTCAAGAGAGTTATACAAGTGGAATATTCCAATAGCCTTTTGCATTTGTGAGGTTGAAACATTAGAAAGTTGGACTTGGTTCTTAAGGTTGCTACATAAATCCTTAGGGTGGGATGACAATAGGCCCATTTGCTTCATGAGTGACAAAATGAAGAATGGGTCTATTAGTACTGGGTAATGAGTGTTGAATGTGGGGTAGAGGTAATGCTTTAGACATATCCTTGAGAATTTCAAGTTCACTTTTAAGAATTTGAATATGAATAGGAAGTTATGGAATGCAGTAAGATTCTATAGCAAGAGTCTGCAGTTGGGTGTCGTGAAGCAATAGAGTCCAACCAAGATAATTCCATTCAGGGGCGGACCGAAAAGAGGGAATTTGGGGGGGTCGGGGTCCAAAATCTTTAATTTATTATTATATATAATTTATTTTTTTTATATTTAAATTAAATATATAAATTTTTATATATTAAATTTTTTATTTCAAAAATTTTTTGGGGGGCCGTGGTCCCTCCCCCCACCCTGCCTCCACTACAGTCCGCCCCTGATTCCATTCACGCTTATGTATGGCTAAAAGAAGAGTCCATGAATAAGTGGGCGAGGCATGTTTTTTACGCTCACATCAATTATGACCACGTAACCAACGATATCTTGGAATATTTTAATAGTTGGACTAAGAATGAAAGAGATAAACCAATCTTAACACTGTTGGAGCACTTGAGAAGGAAGATAATGGTTAGATTATACAACAAGTAAGATGAAGTGGAGACTAACACCATCACATATGCAAAGCAGAAGTTGTTTGAAAATGACAACGGTGCAAGAAAGCTTCAGGATATTCATAGTAAAGAGCCATACAGACTTATTTATTATTTATTTATTTATTTAATTACTTTATTTTCATTACTTAGGATAGGACATACAGACTTCATACAACACATGTAAGCAATACTGGGACTGAATACAGTTACTTTAGTTTTTTTTTTTTTTTTTTTTTATGTGCACTTTTTTTTTGCTATTTAATACTTTTTTAGGAATAAATTATAATAGAGTATTTTAATATTTAGACGAATTACAATGAAACCGTACTTTAAGATCAAAATGTAAGAAATGTCTATGTTACCCCTACCCGTTAATTATTATATAATTTTATTTTTTTTAACGAGAATTGTTAAAACTAACATATTAAAAATTTTAAGAATTAAAAATTAAAATAAAATAAAAAGAATTTATTTTTAAAAAAAATATAGAAAATTAAAAAAAATTAATTATCATCACCATTTTTTAAATATTTTGTTTCCTGTCACAAGTTTTTAATTTTTTTTTATCTTCATCGTCTCTTAATGAACAGTGAAGATCCATCTATCATTTTCTTTAAAAAAAAAAAAAAAAAAAATTTCTCCACTCTTTATTTTTAAAATATACAAACCATCTATTAATTTTTTATTTTTAAATTTATCTCGACGGTAAATGTTGATCTATGAATTTTTTTAATTTTTCTAAAATAATTTATTTTAATTTTTTGGTTTGGAGTATTATTTTTTTCCCTTAATCATCAAATTTGGTCAATATTAAATTTAACGAATTTGATTAATCGTATGAGAGATCATTATAAAAAAAAAAAGGTAAAATTATTTTCGAGTGTAGGAAGACAAATCCCAAATACGTATCTAATAAGTTATAACATAATTTAAAAAGTCCATCATTCAAATTCAACAAAATATATAAATAATTTTATTATAATACACATAATAAATTTGTCGATCAAAAATTAACATCTAGTTTAAATTGAAATTCAATTTTAAAGGGGAAAAAAAAAAGACAACAAACAATATAATCAAATTGAATGATTGATCTGCATGAAACGGCGACGTTTCTATCGTTTTCTGTTCTCCTTAATACCTAAACCATAATTTCTCTCTCTCAATGTCACCGTATCTCGTCTCCCAAATCAAAATGCATATCGTGAAATCACTACAATTGCAAGTTTTACAGAAAATTCCTACAAAAGTGATCAAACCCAATTTGTATATGTTCTCATCTCTCACCAGAACCCCAACACAGACACCAAACTCTTTGTTCTTCAATTACCTGATCCAAACCCTAAATTTGTCCAAGACAGAGGCACAATCTATCTCAAACTCAACTCGTTTCTCTAACGTCAACTCCCTTGAAAACCCACATGCTGTGCTCCACTATTTTCGAAGTCTTGGACTCACAGAAACGGAAATCCGATCTTCAGTCCGTTTAAATCCCCAAATTCTCTTATCTGATGTCGACAAGACACTTAAACCGAAGATTGAGTTCTTTCGGGAGATGGGTCTGGTTGGTTCTCATCTGGGTAAGTGCATTTCCGACAACTCTAATCTTCTTTGTTGTAGTTTGCAGAAAACGTTGATTCCCTGTACTCAAATTCTGAAGAAAATTTTAGTTGATGATAAAAACAATCAAGATTTGATTCGGGTTTTAACTAAATGCAGTTGGTTTATTGCGAAACCCAGCAAATCGAGATTGCTAAACAACATTGCATTATTGGAGAGTTGTGGTATTGTTGGGTCTCAGCTCTCAATGCTATTAAAAAGAAGACACGGGATCTTCGTTATGGAAGAATCCAAACTTAGAGACCTCGTTTCGAGGGCTTCGGATATGGGATTTTGTGTTAATTCTAGGATGTTTGTCCATGGACTATGTGTAGTTAGTTGCTTGAGTAAAGAAACATTTGAGAGGAAATTGGAATTGTTTAGGAGTTTTGGGTTTACAAAGCAGGAAGCCATGGAAATGTTTCAGAAGCAACCTACGTTGTTCAATAAATCCGAGGAGCAGTTAAAGTTAAGCCTTGATTTTTTTCTGAACAAGGTTGAGCTCAGAAAGGAGTCACTGATTAGAGGACCGCGTTGTTTGTCGCACAGCCTGGAAGATCGAGTGATTCCTCGGTATAAAGTTATGCAAATTCTCAAGTCAAAAAGGTTGTTGAAGAAGAAGCGGCCAAGTTTTGTTACTATGTTGAGTTATTCTAACGAGGAATTCTTGGAGAGGTATGTGGCAAGGTTTACAGATGATGCAGAGGAATTGTTGATGGCTTACAACGGTCATTTCATTTGTTAGATTATTCTTCCTCTTCGTCTTCCTCTGATGAAGAATTTTTTTGATGCAAGTTAGGTTTAGGAATTGACACTGTAATCACGGTTGTTTTGGTTTGGCTCATACTCTCAAATCTCAATTATGAAGTACTTGTGTCTCAAAAGAGAAGATTTGGTATAGTTCAAAGTCAAATAAGAAGAAGTTCCTACAGGGAAACGGTAGCGGATGATAATATTCAGTCACAGGTTGAGAACCCTTTGTTGCAGTTCTTGTTTAGAACCGATTAGGCAACAAAACGAAATATCAGGGGCAGGGGGAAATTTATGTATTTGAAGCAGTTTGTTTTAACTTCTTGAAGCTCTTTTGCTTTGCATTTTCAGCTACAAAATTTCTAATTAATGATTTGAAGCTGCAAAATTTCTGTAGAAAAGATTTTGGTAATTGGTTGTAGCATCAATGTTGTCTGCTCTGCTTCTGCTCTGTTTTAGATCTTGAGTGGCATATATTCACATCTTCTCAACCCTCTCTTTTTTTCTTTTTTTTTCCTTTTTTTTAGTGCTTATATAAGATTCTGCTTTTATAAATGTTTGATTGAAGAATAAAATATACTTATTTTAATGGAGATAAGAAAGATGATTATATAAATTGAATTAAGAAAATAGTATTCTACTAATAAATTTTACGTGCTATTAAGAAATAAGAATATAATAAAAGAAAAAGAAAAATGTAAAGTTCTATAATATTTAGAATCTCATTTTCTCCTGTTCAGGGGTGCTGCTGCATCAATGGCAGGAACACAGCAGCCAGCAACATCAATGCTGAAACCAGTTACTGTTAGTGGAGCCAAAATTATGGTGGAGATTGTTAGTGGAGTTAATGGAAATTATAGTGGAGCGAAAGTTTAATGAGTGGTTAGAGTCATACCTTTGCTCTCATACTTTTGCTATATAAATACCCATCAATTGTAATGTCAAAATATACTATAAACACACACACCAAGAGTAATTGAGAGCGAGAGAGCAATTGTGAGAGAAGTATGTGAGAGAGAGAGCTTTGTGAAAGCTTTGAGAGAAAATTCAGAGAGTTGTGAGCTTGTAATTTTATCTAAAATAGTGAAAGTGGGTATGCTCCGTGGATGTAGGTAAGTTTATGCCGAACCACATAAATATTTGTGTCTCTATTTTTTTTCTCTCTCCTAACAACTGGTATCAGAGCCTAGGTCACATGAGTGAAAATGGGCTCAAAGTTATGCATTCAAAGTAGAAACTACCAAGACTACAGTGAGTAGAAATTGACATGTGTGAATACTGCATACTTGGAAAGCAGAAGAGAGTCAGCTTTCGGACAAGCAGCAGAACCCTAAAAAATGAGAGGCTTGAGCTCGTTCACTCCGATATTTGGGGACCAACATTTGTCTCATCTATCGGTGGAAAACACTACTTCGTGACTTTTATTGATGATCACTCTAGGAAGGTATGGGTTTACTTTCTTAATCACAAGTCTGAGGTATTTAATGCTTTCAAGAGATGGAAAGCAAAGGTAGAAAATGAGACATGTTTGAAGATCAAAAAGCTCAGAACCGATAATGGTAGTGAATATGAAGACACCAGATTCAAGACGTTCTGCTATGATCACGGTATCAGAATGGAAAGAACCGTGCCAGGTACTCCTCAACACAATAGTATAGTTGAGCGTATGAACCGAACGTTGACTGAGAGAGCCAGAAGCATGCATTTACAATCAGGTTTACCAAAGCAATTCTGGGCAGAAGCAATCAACACAGCAGCTTATTTGATCAACCGAAGTCCATCGGTACCATTAGAACTCAGAATACCAGATGAGGTATGGAGTGGAAAAGAGGTAAAACTCTTACATCTGAAAGTTTTTGGTTGCCTAGCATATGTGCATATCAATGATCAAGGCAGGAATAAACTTGATCCCAAGTCTAAGAAGTGCACCCTCCTTGGTTATGGAGAAGATGAGTTTGGCTACCGTCTTTGGGATGACGAAAATAAAAAGATAATTCGCAGCAGAGATGTAATCTTTAATGAAAAGGCAATATATAAGGACCGACATACAGTAGACGCCAGCAACTCAGAGCAGAGTGGGCCAATGTATGTAGATGAAGATGAAGATAATGTTCCAGATAGTCCGGTAACAAAGCAGACAGTTGAGTGTCCTCAGCTAGAGGAACCAGTTGAGCAGAGCAGAGTGCAGCAGTCTGACACGCCACAACTTAGAAGATTAAGTCGGCCTCATATACCAAATAGAAAATAGATGAACTATTTATTACTGACTGATGGAGGTGAGCCTGAATGCTACGATGAGGCATGTCAGGTAACAAATGCCAACCAGTGGAAGCTTGCTATGCAAGAAGAAATGAAGTCTTTAATCTCAAACAAGACATGGGAGCTCGCCAAATTGCCCATGGATAAGAAAGTTCTTCACAATAAATGGGTGTACCGGGTGAAAGAAGAGCACGACGGCTCTAAGAGATACAAAGCTCGCCTAGTTGTCATAGGATTCCAACATAAGGAAGGAATCGACTACACCGAAATTTTTGCTCCTGTTGTGAAGCTCAATACTATCAGATCTGTTTTAAGTATTGTTGCTAGTGAAAACCTCCATATTGAACAGTTAGATGTAAAGACCGCATTTCTTCATAGAAATCTACAAGAAGAAATATACATGCACCAGCCAAAAGGTTTCGTAGAGAAAGGGAAAGAAAACCTAGTGTGCAGATTAAATAAGAGTTTGAATGGCCTGAAACAAACTCCAAGACAGTGGTATATAAAATTTGATAGTTTCATGCACAAAGAAGCTTTTCAGCAGTGCAATGCTGACTATTGTTGCTACTTTAAGAGGTGTAAGTCCAGTTATATCATCTTGCTACTTTATGTCGATGATATGTTAGTAGCTGGTTCAGATATGGGCAAGATCAAAAGCTTGAAGCGACAATTGTCAAAAGAGTTTGACATGAAAGACTTGGGTCCAGCTAAAAAGATTCTTGGAATGTAAATCACTAGAGATAAACAAAAAAGAACTTTGCAGTTATCTCAGGCAGAATACATTAAGCGCATTTTGCATAGATTCAACATGGACGATGCCACGCCAGTTAGCACACCCTTGGCTAGTCACTTTCGTCTATCCAAGAATCAGTTTTCTCAGACAGAGGAAGAGAGAAACTTCATGGATAAGATTCCTTATGCCTCAGCCGTTGGAAGCTTGATGTACGCAATGGTCTGCACTAGACCTGACATTGGCCATGCAGTGGGAGCTATCAGCAGGTTAATGTCAGATCCAGGAAAGGCTCACTGGAAAGTAATGAAGTGGATTTTAAGGTATCTACGAGGCACCATAAATAAGTGTTTGCACTTTGGCAAGGGAGAGTTAAAAGTTCAAGGCTACGTAGATGCAGACTTTGCAGGCGAAGTTGATCATCGAAGAAGCACCACTGGATATTCTTTACCATTGGCATTACAGCTGTTAGTTGGATGTCACAAATACAAAAGATTGTTGCACTATCCACTACAGAGGCTGAGTATGTAGCAGTTACAAAAGCTAGTAAAGAAATGATATGGCTATAAGGATTGTTAACAGAACTGGGATTCAGGCAAAGAAAGAATGTTCTGTATAGCGACAGTCAGAGTGCGAAACATCTGGCAAAGAATTCAGCATTTCATTCTAGAACCAAACATATCGGTCTCTGTTACCACTTTATCAGATCTTTATTAGAAGATGAAGTGCTAACATTGGAGAAGATCCATAGCGGCAAGAATCCAGCAGATATGTTAACAAAGGTTGTCACTACTGAGAAACTGAAGCTATACTCAGCTTCAGTTAGTCTTTGCACGTGAAGAGAAGTTTTTTTAGCACACCACTATTCACATACGGTCTTATTAGTAGAGCCAAAATTATGGTGGAGATTGTTAGTAGAGCCAAAATTATGGTGGAGAAGTTAGTGGAGTTAATGAAAATTATAGTGGAGCTAAAGTTTAATGAGAGGTTAGAATCATACCTTTGATCTCATACCTTTGCTATAAATACCCATCAATTGTAATGTCAAAATACACTATAAACACACACACCAAGAGTAATTGAGAGAGAGAGCAATTGTAAGAAAAGTGTGGGAGAGAGAGAGCTTTGTGAAAGCTTTGAGAGAAAATTCAGAGAGTCGTGAGCTTGTAATTTTCTCTAAAATAGTGAAAGTGGGTATACTCCGTGGATGTAGGCAAGTTTGTGCCGAACTACGTAAATATTTGTGTCTCTATTTTTTTTTTCTCTCTTAATAGTTATCAGCAACCAGTAGACGACTGCATTTGCTGCAGGATTTTGCAACAAAAAAGAACATATGCTTTATACCCATTTCAGCATAAAAAGGTTTCTACCCAAACCACCCACAATACTGAATTTTGTTTCACAAGTAGAGGCTAAGATTTGTATTGATAAGAAATCACGAGCCATCTTTGCGAATGTGGGAAAATACCCAGTATTGTCTTGCCACCATCCAAGTATATCAAAAACTTTTATTAACGGAAATTTGACCTTGCTTAAATATAGATAAAGTTTAGAATTTAGTAACCGAACACGATCAGGAGCATGAGAAGATTTACACCGCTTCCTAACATTTCGTATGAAATAGAAGAATTTGTTTCTTGAGATCCCAAAGTAGATGATTTGAAATTATTGGCTCCCTTTGCATATTCATTGTATACATTGATAAAGTAATTTGTTCAAATATAGATAAAAAAAAGTAAGAGATGAAATAAAAAAGCTTTCATTAAGGGTAAGGTATGTAAAACACCAAATGTTACACCATTTTAGTATTAAAAGGCATTTTTATGGAATATACTTACACCAAATTTTTTTTTCACTCCAATGTTATTAACACCAAATTAGTGTAAAGAATATCTTTAAAGAATATTAATTAAGAATTTTCTTTATATAATATTATTAATTTTTATTTAATAACTTATACAAAATTAATTAATTTGTTTAATATACTTAAATAATTAATCATATAATATTAAAAAATAGATTAAATAAATTATATATATAATATTGGATTCATTTTAAATATCTCAACGAGATCTTTCCAATGATATATTTTTTATAATATTTTAATTTATAAATTTTATTATTTATTAAATTTTATAAATATATTAAATTGATAAAATGATATAAAATGAATAAAATTTGCTTGAACTAACCAAAGAGTAAAATGAGAAATTTATAAAAGTTAAAAAAATTTGGTGTGATGAAAATTATGCTCCCCCTTTTTTTATTGGACCAAGCGTCAGTCGTAAAGGAGCACCCATTCAAAGCCCACTCTACTTCTTGCTTCTTGAGTACATCTTTTGTCCTCTGAACCTCCTCTCTCAACAATGGTTCCCTCAATTGGTATTGACTTAACAGCTTGTATTCTGGGCCAAATTGACCAACCGCCTTCACTACTTGCTTGAAACTTTCATTGTTAATTGCATTGAAAGGAACCCCTACTTCGTACACCCATTTAGCTACATATTGGTGCACTTTATGATTCCTTTCTTTAAAAAGTGTTTCGCAGATGTTTTGTTGTCTCTTTGTTCCACCACTCAATGAAGAATCATGATTGATTCTGATACAAATCGATCCATGGGGCTAAGAGAACGAGGCTCTCTCCTCACCCCTAATTCTGCCGCCATCACATCTTCTTCCTCGGTTGTTGTATCAACCACATTTACTTGTGATCTCAATAACAACTCTTCCTTCCTCTTACCTCTCTTCTTACTTTCAGCCTTCATAATGGAATTTCTACACTTGGCTTGCGCTTTCGGTGTTGCTTTTGGACAAGTTGCAACATTTCCTGATATTTGGCCTACGTGCTCTTTCATTTTATAAGCTTCTCCAGACATCACTTTTCCATAGAGGATACATTTAACCTTGTCCAAATTCTTCGTATCAACTAACACCCCAAACTCCCATCCAACATCATTTGACTTCCTTTTAAGCATTGATTCGGCTGAGGATTGGACCGTTTGGTCCACTGAGGTAGCCAAGGACACCATTAGAAATATAACAACCTAGAAAAGTTAACAAACATTTATGATTTATTTAATCATAAAGACATAAATAAAATAATACAACATTACAACTATACAACTACAATGATACAAGCTAATCATATGTAAATGATTAAATTCCATAAACTTCTATTTGGCTATTTCCTACATAAATATTAATTACAAATTCAAAATATTAAAATATTAAAATCTTTATCATAATTTAATTTTTAAATTATTATTTCAAGTTCAAATTGTTCAATATAACATTAATATTATGGTAATCAACAATGAAGAATTGATGATTAAACTAAAAATATTCACAATTTTACAAAAAATATTCATCTAGGCATTTAATCAAATATTTGGATTGCATATATAAAATCATATTTATTACAACTAAAAAGCTTAAAGATACTAAAATAGAGAAGTATCATACCTTTGTAGAAGATGATGATGATGATAAAGGGTTGAAATGGAGAAGAAGAAGAAGATTACTTAGAGCTAGGGTTTCTGTTTTTGGGTTGGTTCTGTTCTGCTGCGCATGCCTGCCTACTGCCAACTTAAGTAATTAAAACACTCCCAAAACAGCGCTGTTTTGGGTGTGTAATTAAAAAAAAAAAAAAAATTAAACTCTCCGCGGTAGGCGGGCGCGGAGACAGAAGGCGCCGCTTAGGCGGGCGCGGCCTGGGCAGCTATGCGGCCGCCGAGATTGCACTGGCCGCCTAGGTGGCCGCCGAGATTCATCTGTGCGGCCGGCCGCTAATCGGCCTTGTTCGGCGCTGCCGGCCGCAACCTAGCGCCGAGGCAGCGCCTAGGCAACCGAAGAATCCAATTTTTAGTACACTGGTTGAGTGAATTGCATTCTATCTAAGTTGAGTGAATTCCATACAAGCTTTCATTCAGACTTTCTAAGTCAAAATTGCAAATCAATGTGATGTCAATTTGGGAGTTTTTTTTTTTTTTTTTAAAAAAAATTTTATAAGATCGTTTAAAATGGTATGGTTTTGGTTGAATTTGTTTGTCATTAGCTGATGTTTGTACAAAGGATATGCATTTCTTTCATTCAGATTTATGCTTCGTCTTCCAACACCAACTAAAAAAGTCAATAATTTCAGAGCGTAATTTCAAAAGAGCTCACTATAGAATGGTTGCTGATTTTAACTCGCAGTGATACATCTGCACTTACTAATAGGGAAAATGAAGATGATGATGGTCGTCGAAGTCAAAAAAATATGCAACCTGTGACTGAAGATCATCATCAATACTGTCTTCATGTGCAAGTCAAGATTAATCTACATCAGAGCAGACAACATTAATACTGAAATCAATTAGCAAAATCTTTGTTACGAAACTTACTTAAAAGGACAAACTACAGTACTCTACCTGAGGTTTATCCCTTTTATAAGTGTAATCAATTTATTAAAAAATTAACAGGTAATTCTCCCACCGTTAGTCAAACGTTATAAAATGGTAGTCAACTGTATTAAGAGTATTTTGGTCATTTTAATTTATTTTTAAAATATTTAAAAAAAATTAAGAGCTTTGAAAATAAAATTTGCAATCAGATGGAGATCTTTGAACTAGTTCACCTCCGTTAGTTCGACGCCTAGGGGAGAGACGAAGAGGCTTCCCATGTGCGATAGAGGCACGACGAAGGGAAGGGGAAGACCTCCTCTTTATTCTCCCTTGTAGTCCTCCATGGCTCTTTCATGGTGAACCTCCCTCATCTGTTTTATTATTATTATCATTTAATCTCCATCGTCGAGATAAACTGTGGAGATCTTAAATTTTTTTTAATTTCGTCCAACACTTGTTATTGAAAGGAAGATTCATCATTAGGATCATGAGAAGATTATGTTATCTAATGGTCCTGATTCATCATCAGGATTATCGTGATTGAGATAGATATTAATAACTATCTAATAACATTATGTTATCTAATTTCATAATTTTTTTGAATTTCATCATCAGGATCATGAGAAGATTCACATTGCTTCCACAAAGGATCTAGCATTTTGTATGAAATAGAATAATTTGTTTCTTGAGATCCCAAAGTACATAATTTGAAATTGTTGGCGCCCTTTGCATTTTCATTGTATATACTGATGAAGTAATTCGTGAATATTGTAAGATATTTCTCGCATTTTACAATATCCATTTTGAATCGCGGATTCAGAACTGCAGCAATTGCTAGAATGGAATTGTATTCGTGCCATTATTTGTCCACATCTCTTACATTGGTCTGACGACTATCATGATCATCAAACAAAACTTCATGTTTTGCCAACAAAAGAGATGTCATATAAACTAAACTAAAGGGGAAATACATATTGCGGTATCGTACTTAAGACGGTACGCCATCAATAAGTTTTCATAATACTCAATAAAGTTTCTCT